>JAVQJF010084328.1:0-29184 GCA_036023855.1 Gadopsis marmoratus | reverse complement strand
GCCCCCCCCCCCCCCCCCCTCTCTCTCTCTCTCTCTCTCCAGAAAGTTCCGCGGCTATAAGAACCAGCCATCTTCTCTTCACCAGTTACTCGGGCGAAAGCTGCCGTGCTACTAACAACTAGCGCACAAGTGGCAAGTAAGTACACGATGCCCTGATACGGACGAATATTGACCTATTCGGCTAATAAATGTCGGCCGTTTCGTTCAGGCCGAACGTTGTGCGTCTACCGGCTTTGAGCTCCGGTTCAGCGGCTCGTTCTCACTGGTGTGAACTTTTGTTCCTGGGTAATATTAGCTAGCGTTCGTTTTCGGTGTTATTTATATTTTTGACACGTTGTCTTTCTCGCAAACGACAACATTAGTTAGTAATATTAACACCTTTTTTTTGGGGGGGGGAGCGGCCGCTGTACGTAAAGTGTAACATGATGTGTGTTCTGGTTTATGTTGATGTTAGGAGTTTCGGGTTGTCGCCATGGTTCATGAGACCGGCTACTACGACCTGCTGGGTGTCCGCCCCGCTGCCTCGCCGGAGGAAATCAAAAAAGCCTACAGGAAGCTCGCGTTGAAATATCACCCCGACAAGAACCCCGATGAAGGAGAGAAGGCGAGTTGTGGCGTCCCTGCAGCCAGGTTCTAATTTTAAACCGCACGCCTTGTTGGACTGGCGGAACCTTCTGGAATGGCCGCGGCAGCTCCTGTTCGGGGGGCAGGGAGACCCGGTCCACCTGGCGTTGCGTTTGAAATGCTCCCGAGCTAAAATAAATAAAAATTAAAAATAATTCCCAGGAGGTTGTGACATGTAATGTGTGTGTAAAAATTAAAAAATTCCAAGTTGAAGTGATTCTACAGTTCAACGCGTGAGGGCGCACTAGGCCGAGGCACGTGGGTCATTATCGTAAAAAGTGCTGGAAATGCGCATCAAGTGTTTCCTGCAAACACGACGCTGATGTCAAGTCGTTACCACTTTACTTGAGAGAAAAGTGAAGGGAGTCATTATTCAGGAAAGCTTTACATGCTGTCTTGTTTTTCAGAAGTGACAAAGTTTTTTTTTTAATATAATTTTTTTTTTTCCCCACAGTTCAAGCATATATCTCAAGCATACGAGGTGCTGTCCGATCCACGGAAGAGAGACTTGTATGACCAAGGAGGAGAACAAGCGATCAAAGAGGGAGGCATGAGCGGAGGAACTTCCCCGATGGACATGTTCGACATGTTCTTCGGAGGTGGAGGAAGGATGCAGCGAGAGAGAAGAGGTAAGATGTTGTAGAAGTAATCTGTTAGGAGGCTGTGTGCAAGTTTACATACTCTAATACCTGTGCATGGTTTTTAACTTGTGTGTATCTGCTCTCCTTGCAGGGAAGAACGTCATCCACCAGCTTGGTGTTACACTGGAGGAGATGTACAAAGGCACCACCAGGAAGCTTGGACTTCAGAGGAATGTCATTTGTGAAAAATGTGACGGTACGTAGTGTTTTGTTTCAAGTCCATATACAATTAAAGAAAAGATCACGTTTTGAACATGATCTTATCTGTTTTTTTACAGGTTATGGTGGCAAGAAAGGTACCTTGGAGAAGTGCTCACATTGTAAAGGAAAAGGAGTACAAATCAAGGTGCAACAGATTGGACCAGGCATGATTCAGCAGATCCAAAGCATGTGTGCAGACTGCCAGGGACAGGGTGAGAAATTTAACTCCAAGGACCGCTGCAAGAACTGCAATGGCCATAAAGTAGAACGCAAGAAGAAGATTCTTGAAGTTCACATTGACAAAGGTCAGTTTATTTTTTTTGTACCCCCCCAGATACTTGACTATAAATGTTGTTTTTATTTTTTTAATGCAACTAAACTGAATATGAAAGTGTTGTGCAGGTATGAAAGATGGTCAGAAAATTACATTCAATGGAGATGGCGACCAGGAACCTGGACTGGAGCCGGGGGATGTAATCATCGTGCTGGATCAGAAGGAGCACCACGTTTTCCAGAGACAAGATGATGATTTGATAATGAAGATGAACATCAAACTTGTTGAGGCCCTGTGTGGGTTCAGGAAAACCATTCAAACGTTGGACAACAGAACGCTCATCATCAGCTCACAGCCAGGTAACTGACGGAGATCAGCTGTCATCCAGTGCTGGCTTGTTTCACTTAATTTGGTGGCCAATATTTGAAAGTCAAATGTCATGAACATCTGTCTTATCAACAGGTGAAGTAATCAAGCAGGGTGACATCAAATGTGTTCAGAATGAGGGCATGCCAATTTACAGGGATCCTTATGAAAGGGGGCAGCTTATCATTCAGTTTCAGGTAAGACTGAAAGCAAAATTTCACCAGCGTGGCACAGCGCTGCATTGAAATCTTTTTCTCTCTCAGGTTCCTTTTTTTTGTTTTTAGAGAAAGCTAATTGTAATTCATCCTGCAGGTGGAATTTCCAGATAAATACTGGGTCCCAGAGCATCTCATGTATCAGCTGGAAAGACTGCTTCCTCCCAGGGAGGACGTGATGATAACTGATGACATGGAGGAGGTGGAACTCTGTGAGGTGGATGAGCGGACAGAACGGAAAAACTACACGAGGGAAGCATATGAGGAGGACGACCAGAGTGCCAGAGGTGGTGTGCAGTGTCAGACACAGTAATCATAGTCTATGATTTTTGTTGTCTTTTTTTATTACTTTTTTCAAAGTAATGAACTGCAAATTAGTAACATTAAGTTTGAAACTGTTGCCAATACTTTTTTCTTTTTATGTGTGCGTGCGACACTCTTGGAACACAGATTCAAGTGGAGTACATCATTTCACTTTTTTTTTTTTTGTCCTCAAACTGTATGTTGTTACTGTCTTATATCTCTCATTTCTATTTAAACTTTTCTTTTACATGTGTGTGTTTCCTAAGAAATCCATGTCACAAATGTTTTATCATTCAGAAAGGACTGCTTGTATGCTTTCTGTGAAGGTAATTTGTCATGACAAACATTTTGGGTTATTTCTCAATTAAAGTTCCAGAATGCATCAACACTTATAATGGCTTTTATTTATGGTGAGATTTTACTTTAAGTATCTTGCATATTAAAGGTTTTTCTAGTTTAAAAGTTGGGCATCTGTACAGTGACAGAACCTGATGCACAACTACATTGTAACCAATGGAAAAGACACAATTTGACAGCATGGCTTGATTACAGACATGATGAAGTGTGCAAATCCTGTTTAATGTTGCTTCCTCCGGAAAGAACAACCTATGAAGGAAAAATGAAAATGGGTTAGATGGCCTTCTACTTGGAACTTCCAGATAACGTACAGCTTAAAGTTAGTCATACTTTGCTTTTTACTCTTGACTTCAGTATATAGCACTAGAAAGAGTTTAGCATTGCTGTTTTACCCTCTGTCAGTCTGGCCTTTCCTCCCTTTGACTGGCACAACACGGTTGAGCATCCCACACAGAGCACCACCGTCTGTGCATGGCTGAACACGGTGGTGATCCTGTAGCACCCTGCAAACAACAGGCCCAACATATATAGTTATAAAGACACGTTTTCATCAACGTGTGTGTGATGTGGTGAGACAGCTGGATAAATCAAGTCCAAAATCATGACCTGACAAATGGCCTAAAAACACTGCCAAGACATTCAGCATCCATTCTTGTTCTTGATGCAAGTATCGCGCTACCAGGAAATGGACTTTGTTGCTATACCTGGGCACTTCACGTCCATAAAGTAAGAGTTAGGACTCTGAACAAGTCTTTTCTTCTTGTGTTGTCTTCTCTCGTGGTCAATAGAAGGGTGGAGGAGGTCTTTGGCCAGCTAGAATGAATACAAATGAGGTGATTTTTAATTTGACAGTTTTAAGTAGACCTGAGCCAGGTTCAGTAAAGCAAGTTAGTGCGACGGTGGTTTTTAAAGGATTCGTGGTATATGAAGGGCCATTCAGATCGGATCCCATTACTTCTGAACGCTTTCATTATTACAACGCAATTCCTGCGACACACAAGTTAAGTTGTCGTTTATGTTTTTGAATCAAACAAACCAATATATTAGCTAACACTGCACACGCGGTAGTTCTCCTATACAAGTAATGTTAGTTAAATGCGGTTGTAAACTGCATAGTTAAAGAAACCGTGAGGGGGGAGGGGGACCCAATTCAGGTACAGACTGTTTGTTGGCCCGAAATCACACCGCTACATGTTACATCGCATTCGCGTTTGATGCGGTTGCGTTTCAGCAAGTAGTCGCCGCCCGTGCCACACGGGGCTATGTTAGCTAACCCCATGTGCCGCTAACTGCTACATGGCAACAACAACGCTAACAGGGTTCGAACACAACGGTGGGAACTCGGCACTAAAATACCACTGACGTACATTAACTCTGACAAAACAAATGACCACACACACACACAGAAAGAACCATTGTAACTTACAGGCATTTTCACCGTGTTAGGCTCGCTGTCCTGCGCATATGTGTGGCTGCGTGGACAGAAGCTGGTATGGACTGGGTAATGTGCTTCAAACGTGTTCCTTTAATTTTTTTGAGCAGTGTATTTAAAAAAGAATGAAATGGGTGTATATGTGGGCACTTTTATGAAAACGGAGTTTTTCTTTCTAGTCCTTTAGTTTTTTCACACCATCATTACTGAAGTTATAGACCACCACGAAAGCAGAACCTATCTTAAACTACATAGACCATAATGCAAAGCCGACGTGACGTCACCTACCTCGGCACCGGTCTGCTGCCAGTCTGCAACAGACAGCTGAGGATTTCCAGACGGGGGATCCCGGCTCTGTTCGGCCTTAGATTGTCGAGACGTCGCAGTGTTTAAATGGCGAAAACGTACGATTACCTCTTCAAGCTGTTGCTCATCGGAGACAGCGGGGTCGGCAAGACATGTCTGCTGTTCAGATTCAGCGAGGACTCCTTCAACACCACCTTCATATCCACAATAGGTGAGTAGCCTGCAGCCGCCCCGAACGATGCATCCCCAAATCAACAGAATGCAATGTTTTACTGCACTGCAATAGTAGTGGTCAGCGTACCTATACGGTAGTAATTATTTTATTATAGTATACACAGAACCATATGCTTAAATGGGCGGTAGCTGCACAAGAGCAAGACAATGGGACTTTGAGTCAAGTTCTAATGATCTGCTGTCCTTGATGGCTCGTAGACATCAGTAAGGTTAAATATAGATCAGTCCTGTAGTCATGATGTTTGACCTTTGAACCTTATTGAAACGTGAAGCCTTTTTTGTTCCATTCAGAGTTGCTATAATATTGTCATATCCTCCATAAAGCTCTGCAATATACTACAGGAGCTAGTTTTGCCGTGACACTGAATGATGTCGTCGTACAGCTTCACATATGATTAACAGTCCATGAAAAAAGTGCCTGGTTTGCAGTTCTTCCTAGGCATCTTTAGATTATTATTATTTTTTTTATAATATCATGTAACTAATCAATGCATTAAGCATCAGCCTATGCCACCCGGACTGTGTTTGTTTATTCAAATGCAGGAATAGACTTCAAAATCAGAACAATAGAGCTGGACGGAAAGAGAGTCAAACTTCAAATTTGGTAAGTGTAATTTGAGTGGCCTTTCTTGTGTGACACGAAGCTTCGCGTTTACCATTGAAGTTAATTTGTTGCCTTCAGGGACACTGCAGGGCAGGAGAGGTTTCGCACCATCACTACAGCTTACTACAGAGGAGCAATGGTAAGTCCACGTTTCACCCTACACGTCACCCCTATGGGTTTATCTTACATATCACAGGGTCTGATATATTGTGGGTGAAGATGACTGTTTTTCTTCACAGGGTATTATGTTGGTCTACGACATCTGCAATGAGAAGTCCTTTGAAAACATAAAAAACTGGATTAGAAACATTGAAGAGGTGAGCTCTGAATTGAAACTTGTATTAGTAGTTTATCAAATGTTTTTTATAAAATTTGTTTATACTTGGTAGCATTTGTAGTTTGATGTTGTTACTGCATGCTGAGCGTAACATACGTACAACCGTACATAACGAGTCTCTTAACTTCTCCCAGCATGCCTCGTCGGATGTGGAGAAGATGATCCTGGGTAACAAATGTGATATGACTGACAGGAGACAGGTGTCCAAAGACAGAGGTGAAAAAGTGAGTCTTTGCAGCCAGTCATTACTCAAACACGGTCTCAAACAAAGTGAAATGCTTTGCACTTTTCCAATTTGCAATGAGTGACACTAGCATTGTGTCTTCTCTTTATCTCACTTAGCTGGCGATTGATTATGGAGTTAAGTTCTTGGAAACCAGTGCAAAGTCTAGCTTAATGGTAGAAGAGGTACGCACACGTTTTTAACCCTGGAAGTGTCAAGTTACATGACATGATAAATACGTGCATTTAACATGTTGTTTTGTCATTCTAGGCTTTTTATACCATGGGAAGAGACATATTACATAATCTGAGCTCAAAGACAGTAAGTGGTTGAGCGATTCTTGTAATAGATGCTATGGGCGTAATTTCCACAAAGGGATGAGGGGGCATGTCCCCTCACTTTTCAATATGTGATTTTGTCTCCCCAATGTTTAGTTTCAGTTTGATTTATTCACTCAAATCTCTTGAAACAGTCTTCTTACTGTCCAGTCGCCATTTTTCAGATGAGAGAAGAGGAGCTGATGGAAATCACAGCTGCACTCACAGCAATTAAGCTTTGATGGCCAGTGCAGAGTATCTTTCAGGCTTTCTCTGCCCTGTGATTCGCCTCTCAGGCTACAAAGAGGCTACTACCCTCCCCTGTGATAGGTGGATGTTTACACATGAGAGCAGAACTTGTAAACTTGTAAAGATGCATATACAATGTTTATCAAAAAGGATGAGCACTCTCTATTAATACAAACCAAATGTTTTAATTGACGTTAGTGTATTAATACTTCAATGAACGTAGTATTTATAATTTTACATTGTTTTCATAACCATGTTTAATTGCTAGATTGATGTAAATATTAATTTGACTACTTACATTTTAAAAAAAAACTTTATTTGGAAGAACCTCTGACTTAATGTGCCCCCCCCCCCCACACACACACACACACACACATACACATTTGTGAACCTAGGCCCGTGCCAGTTGCTACACTTAATTTGAAGCCCTGATTGTTTAATACTTTATTCATTGCATTTCTCCACTATCATATCTCTCCTTACCAGACTGACAACAATGCCGGGGGATCAAGCAAACCCATCAAGATCACAGAGAAGAAGTCAAAGAGGATAAAGTTCTTCAAGTGCTCACTTCTCTAGGCTGCTCATCTCTAGTGTTCGTGGCTCTAGCGTGACTTTGCTGTTTCGGAGGGTTCCTGCCTCCCGGGCGTCCTCGCAGCAGCAGCAGCAGTGGTCATGTTCAGAGGGCCTAAACTGCCAGCTGAAGCTCACAGGTTCACGAGTGGTTGAGATGTCATCCCGATCTGCTGACCAGAAGAGGATCAATGAGGATTTGGCTCATGCAAAAGACTTGTGCATGATCACCAGCATTGGTTTGTAGCTTGCCCTGCAGTGTCTGCTGACAGGAAGCAGTGATAATACCTCTGTTGGAGCTCATGAGAATATCTAAGTTACACATAGTTGACTTATAAATTGCAGAAAAAAAAAAACCCACTCAGATTCTTTGATACATTGTAGCATTGTTTTATATGCACTACCTATTGTCATATTTACTACGATGATTCTGTCAGATCGACATATCAAGTCTCAGCATTGAATGTATTTGTCGGTGTACGTTCATGTTTGTTAACAGGCCTATAGTCTCCTTCTGCACTGGCATCAGTTCTATTTGTTCATGTGTGCCTAGAAGGAGTTGCAGAGTAGTGATAGAAAAGACAACAATATTTATAAATGTATCGACTGTATTCTCCCATTACTGCTTATTATTTATAATGAAACCTTTTATATATACAGGTTTCTTGTGTCAAAATGAAACTGTGAAAGGTTGTGTGTTTCTTCTGAGCTGTACGTAGCTACACATTGTTATGTGATTGTCAGTATTTGCATGAAAGCTGTAGGGGTACCATTTGAGTGGACCATTATTAAGCACATTTTAAAGTATCTGAAAAGGAAACATTTACAGACAGTATTTGAAAGTTTCAGTCATATATAGGAAGTTCGTGTTGTTGCTGTTCACATAGTGTATATGTAAGCACAACTAACGGTTGTGCATGTACTTCATTTTCACCTTAAACTGTAGAGATCCAACAGGTTCCCTTTACATCTCCAACATGAAAACACAATGACTTGGGAAAGCTGTAATATGAATGATTGTAAACTACTGTATGTTACACCAATGAAAAATAAAGACAATAAGGAAAGTGGGTCTTTAGAGAGTTATGTTGATTTTTCACAAAATTAATGTAATTCTTTTATCATTATTGTGGAAACGGTTACAGTCAGTAGTGATCTCCAGCCGATGGCAGGCTACCTTAAATTTCACAGTTCGCTGCCTCGGTGCCGGCATTCAGTATCTGTTGCTCTTTTTTTTCCTCTTCTCATTCAGTTTTATTGTCCTCTGCTACTGCGTTCATCGATCCCCCTCTCTTGTGGCCTTTTATTTCTTTTCCTATGCGTTATCCTTTCTTTTCCCTGCCTCCATCTTCTTTCCCACATCCTCCCTTGCCCCCCCGCAGGCTTCAACAAGGTCTCTCTCACTGCTTGAGGCTCTCAGCTCCTTGCTAACCACCGAGCACTTTGCTTTATTGTCGCGCTCGTTCCAGCTACGTGACCTGTGAGACGGCATGTATTTTTCATCAGCTACAGTCAGATACTCAGTAGTGTCTGAGAGGTTCCTCTTGGCCTTGATCTTTGTTTTGTCTGTTGCTGGAGGAGCTCCTTTACTTTCTACAGGAATGCGATCAGTCAGATCCTCCTCCTTTTTCAGCTCTGCAGGCGCAGTGCTAGTTTGAAACTGCTGGGCAAGAGTTCTGACTGTTGACACTTTAGGCATGTTTCCAACAGTGCTGTGGTGCACCTGGTACTCTAAGTTTGCTGGCCACTGATTTGGTGTTTTAGTGATCTGCTCCAGCACTGATTTGTAGTCTGCAGTTTGCACCACATCATCACCTGCCTCAGCTGGGTTGTATATGATGCTGCTCATAGCTCTCTCCCTTGTAGCAGGGGGGGGCTGACTTTGGCCTTCAGTAGGGAGATATCTCAATGATTTAGTCCTCTTTGGGGAAGAGGAGGTACGTGTCGGCAGTTGGGCCTTCTGCGTGGGTTCACCTGCTTCCTCTGGTTCATCAGGTGGACTGATAATGATGGTGCTCATAGCCCTCCTCTTTGTCACTGGAGAGGTGGGTTGGTCTTCGACTGGATAGTATTTCAAGGATTTGGTCCTTTTTGGAGGGGATGAAGGCTTCAGTCTATCCTTATCTGTTAGTCTATCTAGCAGCATTGTGCTACCTTGTTTTATGTTGGTTATGGTCTCTAGACTTGATGCTGTAGAAGCCGACTTTTGTTCACATGGAGATATGAGAATGTCCACACATGAACTTGGTGGCCGCGATCTCTCCAAACCACCAACCTCTAAGGTCTGACCTTCCTTGAGATTACAGATACTGGAGGTCTGCCGCAGACTCCTCTGTCTTTCTACAGTTTTAGTTGCCCCATCGGAGTCCTTCTGCTTCGCTGCAAACTCCTCCATGTCCATGTGGAAGCGGTAAAGACTGTAACCATCAGCACTGTTAATGCTGCCCTGGCGAAGTAGGGAGGAGGGGTCACACACAGAGGAGTTTCGTGAATAGGTTCTGGTCAGCTCCAATCTGTCCACTCCTGCGAGCTTTTCCAAGGCGACCGCCATTCGTCCGTGGATCTCCTCCAGCTGGGCCAGGCGCAGATCCACCGTCTGCAGGGAGGCCTTCATAGTGTTCTCCCGTTCATTTACCTCCTCCAGACGCATGGACATATTCTCAACTCTGCAAAGAACACCAGAGAAAAAAAGGTTTATGTAAGTTTCAACTGTAATCAACATGCTTAGACATGTCTAAGCTACACTTGAAAAGGGGAGGGGGGGGGCTTCACCTTTCTGAGGTAACCTTGATGCGTTCATCACTGGAGGACTGCTGCTCGTCCTCTTTCTCACGGAAATATTCCTCCACACACTGTTCTTCAAACTCATACAGACTTTTCAGTTCCTCTGGATTCAGCCTAAGCTCTGGTAGAAACAAATCATGACATGATGTCAGTCAGGATAAATACTGTTCTGTAAGTATATCTATGGGCTGCAACATGACACATTTTTTATTTTTTGTGATCCAGCATGAGACTAAATTTAATCCCCTTGGGTCCTGATTTTAAAGGTTTCAAAGTGTATCATGTGTGTCATTTAGCAAATTTAGTTAAATTGCTATTTGTTTTGTATCATTAGAGGTGACTAACTGAGTCCACGGTCCTTTTCATCCAGCTCTCCCTCTTGCTTCTTCTTGGCACAGCGCCGAAACAGCCTGTTGAAGAGGATGTAGAGGTGGCTGAAGATGATGAGAGGTGGCGGCAGGATGGGACGGTCATGGAACGTCATGATCAGCTGATATCTCTGGAACTTCCACACCTGGTTGGAAATAGACTTGACCTCAAAGAAAGTGTTGCTGTGGGACAGGAAACCAAGACCAGTCAGTCCATGTTTCTTGTAAAACAATAGAGCAGTTTGACATTGGGGCATATACCTACTTGAACACTGCAATGAGTAAGTTGACCAGAAGAATGTTTGCCACAAGAAGGTAACAGGCCATGAGAGCAGGTGTGAGCCAGGCACCAGGGATACATGGAGGTAGTTTCTTCCCATCCTCATCGTATAAATGTTCACCACATGGAGCTGTAAAGGAAAAGAAGGTTATAACTATAGAATCTATTCTGAGGTCTTTAGCTAACCGATTTGAACTGCATTCTCTACTTACGGTTGATTTCCATTGCATAGACTTAGAGAAATTCCCAGGAAAGCGCAGTCATGCCGAAACATGGAGAAAGCGTTAAAATCAATAATTTTAAGATTTTTTTTACATACTTCTGTCAAGGTCAAGCTGATGTCCATGCAAGAGTGGACTGTTGTCATCAAAATGTTTCTCTGACTTGCTAGTAATCAAACACTGAAAATCATAGTGGTACTTTATGTCTAAGGCCTCCTTTTTTGCATTATTTTTGTGGTAAATCTGATTTTAAAATTAGCTTTGTTTCTGCAAAATCAAGAACATGGTTCATTTGTTTTAAAGACTGAGGGAATCAAACACACAGCTTTCAATATCAGCATAATAAAACAAGCTTCCTTTATTGTTTAATAACCCTGTTAATTTAAGCTTTTTCAATAGCTGCTTGTTGCCTTCACCCTGACAGAAGAAACGCTGACAGAAAAAGACTTGAAGGCAGATGATCGTGATTTAGGAGATTAAATAATAATAGCTATTCTGTTCTTCCTCAATGGAAAATTATTGCCTTGTATTGAAGTAAGAACCTACTATTATTGTGCCAGCAGGGGGAGACAAAGTATTGAGGGGTTACAGTGTAATGCATCATCACTAAACGTCACATAATTTAAAACAGATATAAATTAACATAACACTGATCATCTGCCCAGAATCAGGAAACAGAATCTTACTATGAATTCTAGTCTTACGGTCTATCGAGTCCGCAAAAACCTCTCCATAGATCATCCAGTAGGGCATGTAGAAAATGTTTCTGGCCAGGCGCCATGTTGGCTCCTCATCAGGGTGGAGGATGGCTTGCCGGGCCACCCCGAAGCTCATAAGCACCACCAGCATGATCACCACAAAGTACATCATATCTATCATCTGAAAGATGAGAAACCAATTTAAATTTGAACTCAGCGTGATCTTTTGTTCATTCTCTTTGCATGCGCGTCGTGTCAAATTATTTAAGCTTAGAGTGAAACACAAAATGCTATTACCATCTTCCCTATCATCATCACATACGGTCCTAGGTATTTGTTGACTCCAAAGATGTCCAAGATGCGAATGTACCAGAAGATGATGTCGATACAGTAGATGACTCTGCCATAGCCCATGTAAGGTTCATGCTGCAGCCGTAGCATTAGCCCAAGAAGGAAGGTGGTAATGGCAGCCATGTCAGTGATGTTCCAGTACTCTTCCAGCCACACACTTATCTTCTGTTTCAGCTTCCCCGGTTCTGACATCAGAATCTTGACCCCAGGGTTAAAAGGTGATACAGTGACCAAGGAATATTTTTAACATATAAAGTGACTTGAATCCGATCAAAGTTGTCATATTTAATAGCTTGTACCTGTCTGACTTTTTCAGAGCCAAGTGTGAGGATGTATGCAATGACAGTCCACTCTTGTAGAGATGGCCATCGCTCCATTTTCACCAGGATTATGTAGTTGTACAACATCAAATAGCACAGATAGCAAATCTATTGGAAGAAGAAAATACCAGAATGCCATTTCTACGCTCTAAGTTAAAAAAAATGCATTCAGATCTTCTTGTGTACATTAAAGAAACTTACTGTGTTGAACCAGAATTTGGTGAACGGTGCATCATAGAACTCAAAGAACCTTTTGCCAATGGGGATTTTGCGGACATTAGTGCTGCCCTCCTCTTCATCCCCCTTTTGGGAAGTTGCATCAGCATTAGGGTCCTACAACATAACAGATTTTCAGCTGTGTCATTTGAGAAAGGCACGTAAACCACATATGTAAAATAAATTAATCAGACAAGGTGAGCGTGAACCTTGCTGGATTTCATGTCGTCATCCTTGTCTTTTCCCGCTTCTTTGCCTCCAGGTGCATGATAGGGTGCATCATCTCCAAGACGGAAGTCCAACAGTAGAATCAGAGGAGGAAAGATGATTCCCAGAATAACCTAGGTGAAAAAATTATCTGTTTTTATAAGATACTGTAAGTTTCCTGTTTATTTTACTCTTATACTGTGATACAATGTATACTAGTGACATCCTTATTGTTATTGGGAAACATGTTTTATGGCTGCCTAAAGCAAAACATTTTGTCATGTCAACCTTGAGGCCGGGATTTTTGCCGATCCTTAAGCAGCCCATCCACATGTCAGTGAGCAACATTTGGCTGCAGGTGTGGGCAATGAAGTCACGTTGCTTAGCGGCCACGGCCAGCTTCAGACAGGTGGAGTTACTCCAGTTAACCAGCTCATATGTTAAGAGCTTCATGGCCACCTGTTCATCATGCTTGTAGGACTGGTCCAACAGCTCATAGGCCAGCTGGCCAAATTCTCTATGAAAGAGAGGGAACAATAACAATAATTTCATCACAGAGGAGCTAATAAAACTAAAATATAAATGCAGAAATATGAGAAGTTGAAGTTAATTAAGATCATCATCAAGTGTTGAACTGTGTGCCTTTATCTTTGGAAAATATTCTTGTAACACTACAACTGAAACCAAGACATGTTATATGTACGGACTTGGAGTTGTTTTCCAGGTCTTGGGAGATGTCATCCACCAGTTCGCTCTCAGAACACTCATGGGCCATGGCTTTATACAGTTTACAGGCCACCAGGGCTTTCGCCATAGCTTCTTCCCCATGCTGCCACAGGAACAGCGCCATCTTCTGGCGCTTCATCAGCACCGCCCACAGCATCAGCTCATGGAAGGGGAACTTGAATCGACAGACCTCTGGGTCATCCACGTCAATTTCCACTTCTTCCTCTTTCTTCTTTTTTGCCTTTTTCTTGCCTTTTGTCCTAAGTTCATCGTCCTAACAAATTAAAAAAAAGAAAGTGATGTATTATTCTCCTGTGTGGGTTGTGTTGTTTCAGCTACTTGACTACTATTTTGTTGTGGAAAAGATAACCCACCTCCATGCCCAGAAGCTTCAGAGCCTTTGGCTGCAAGAAGAGAACAAAACAGAAAAAATTAATATCAAATGTTACTTAATATGATGAACAAGCCATTATCGATTATTTTCTTCCACCCATGCGTACGTACCCTTTTTAATCCATACAAATTATTGTAGAGGTTGCGAAAAGCCTTCCTGGTGTAATTGCTCCTGTAAGCTCCACCCATGAAGCACTCCAGCACCAGACCAATATCAATCAAAGTGATCTGATAATCTGGAGGAAGGTTTCCCTGCAGAATCACAAGAGTAATATTAAATATAGCAAGCGTCTCATAATATTAACCTGAAATAGTCTGAAATATTAGACATTATGCAGAACAAATGTTTAATTGTAAAGATAATTTTACCTTTTTGACATCTCTAACAACTGCATTCAGTGTATTAGCAGGGCCAAGTTTCTGAGAGAAGAGACGTGAGGAGGAAGAAGACGGTTAGTAATGAGTGTCAACGTTTTTCATATTTCTCAGACTTGTATTTTGAGGAATTCAGAATTGGTCTCATTTTCATTTGCTTCAGTGTGTCGCGCCCACCGTGTTGTATAACTCCTCCAGTCTGGGAATGGTGAGGAAGTGGTGAATATTGACCCCATTCTCAAGGAGCAGCTTGACAAAGTCCACTCTGTCCAGCACCAGAGCGTCCATCATAGCCTGCTCCAGAGAGTTCACCTGAGAGAAAGTAATCATAAGACAGACACATTATTATTTAAACATTACAGCCTTCACTATATTCTAACCGGAAGTGACAGATTTTGTCATAAACCCCACTCTTACCCAACGAATCAACTCCAACTTCCGCGGGTCTGTTTCCTCTGGAGGTTCCGGCTTTGCCTTTCCTTTCCCCTTCCCCTTCTTTCCTCGGGTTTTGTTGCGGGGAGCGGTGGCAGGACTCTTTTGCCTATCCTGGGCCAGGCCTGCAGAGGCTGTAGTGACCATGGCACCAGCAGGCTTACCAAGCAGAAATGAGGTAAATAAAGCTCCGCTTAAGCATCAAAATGTCAGTCTCTGCTATTAGTATTACTGGATTATATTAAATCATTGGATCAATTGTGAGTATTCTGAGAAACACAACACAGTTCAAACAGGATCTTTCTGCCTTTCTGCTGTATGTCTTGAGCACACTGTGGTTTCTTAACTTTGTTTAAATTCTCAAAATTACATTTATTCCGTCTCCCTCATCAAAAAATCTGAATCTTTTCATTTCAAAAGTTGAACTGCTGGAGACATGATGTCTCCCACTTCACTGAAAGGTCCATTGTCAGTGTATGTGCACTGGAGGTTTCAAGTTGCAAGTGTAAGTTGTATATTGAACCACAATTGACTGTTGTGATGTTATAAAATCATACTCATATGTACACGCCTTAAACTCAGATTAAACATGAGCACAGAGAAACGCTCGCCTGTCAGCTGATGAAAGTGAAAACAGTCTTCTATTGTCAAACTCTGCACATAGACCATTCTGCACGGTGAAGGTCAAACATGCAAGTGAAGTATCAATAAATGAAACACATTGTTTAGTGGAGAGGGACTTAAAGCAACTCTATTTGAAATGATTATTTTTGCATTTTCAAAAACCAAATTCTTCTACACCCTTGCCAACTTTGCTATTCCAGTGCACTCATGTGGACTCGATTTTCACTATTCAGATGTGAGCACCACTCACTGGTAAGTTGTGTCCATAAACGAAGATGTGATTGCGCGCAATATCCACTCTGTTCCAGGCCAGAGCCAAGCTGAGCTGGTCAGCTGCTGAGGCGTTTGTGCCTGATGCAAAACAAACGGAAGAGCAGAGAGAGAGAGAATATCTAGCATGTAGTGTGTACACAAGAAACGTACTGCTGTGATGTAATAATAGACATACTATTGAGATAATACCTTTCAACAAGGCAGTAAGAATGGCCATTTCAATATCTTGTTGTCCTTCAGAACCCATTCGAAAAACTGTGATCTACATGTAAGGACAAAACGAAAAAGGTAAATAAAAAGCGATTGCAGACACATGTGAAGTCATGTACTGTAATGGTTGAATCAGCTAATAGCAAACCACAGAAATATTTGGATGGATGAATGAATGTATTCCCCGCTAGCCGTAAACATGCAGTGTCAGCTGATGGGAGATTCTTCCAGCAGGACTCTGTGGCTGACCCTTCGAGCACAAACTGCTAATTTACTTGTTGGACCGTGTGACAGTGCTTTCCTTGACATAGACTCAACTATATCAAATGAAATTACGCTGACGGGTCTGTCACATGTGCAGACATGATAAATGGGATTTGGTTGGCATGAATATGTGGCACGGCGCCAGAGATTTCAGAGCCGGTCTCGGAATGCGTTCATAATGAGCAGTCTGCATCAGTATGAAGACTGAAGACTTGTGCTGCTCTCTCAGACAGTTGTAGGCTGCATTGTGTACTTTGTCTTTTTTGCAAATAGACTATTATAACGGCTAACTCCTAATTCGGTTAAATGGTGTATCCTGGTGTTACGTCACAGCAAATTCCTGACCCCTAAATCTGGTTTTATTTGTCTAACCCAGCTGTTCACATGGGATGCACTTAGGATGAGGGGATTAGGTGGGGACCAGGCCGTGACGCTGATTCACCTGTAGGTTAGTCATGGCAGTTTAGATAAAGAGCTGGCAATAGTGTTGGCCTTTTAGTTGCGTATAAAGAGCTCAAACTAATTGGCGGTTCTGTCACATTGTTTGGGGTTGGGTATCAGCAAAAACTAAATGGTACGCAGGAAAAAGTCATAGCAGTATGATCTTTGTAAAAAGCAGTTTAAGTTGCTTATCTGATTGTGGTGGAGCATTAGGGAGTCTAATACAGTGGGGACAGAGGATGCAGAGTCACTGGTGAAATGATAGGGAGTGGAGAGAGAGGAACCTGGCTGAGGATTAGGGAGATGGATGCTCTCCGCCATCTGTGTGACGCATGCTTGCTCTGAATGGATGAAGTAAGAGCCTCTGCTAAGCAGGTGGTGGTGTGCTCTGATCTTTCCCAACCAAATGTATGGAGTCTGGAGTCTCGGGAGAAACACTCTCAGCTCAGGGATTACCTGCAATCTGTGAAGACTCTTACTAGGGTGTGTGCTTCATCGTGGAGCCATGAGCTGCATTGTTTACGGCTGTGTGCTTAAACATGAAGGTTGATGATGACCAACAGTGAAGCTGCGAATGCCCCAAACTACACAACATGCCACACATGACCACAGCAAGAAGGAGAAGTGACAAGCACATTGTGGGGTTTATGTTTATTTAGTATGTTAATGGATGAATGATGATGGAGACTAGATGCTTCACAAACTCAGAAGTATTTATTCATTGACACAGAACTGTTATTTTCAAATCCAAGATAAGCGTGAAATATGTGGAGTTCAAAGATACTTATTTTTCACTTTTGCGTGGGTTGGACTCCGTTCATTTTCTACTCACCAGTTCCCTTTTCTTCATGCACTCGATAAGCATGAGCAGGATCTGCTGCGATTGGTTTTTGCTATAGTTGAAAGTCTTCTGAATAGTTACCAAAAGTTGCTCTCTGACATCATCATTAACCAGGCTGGAAGAAAAGGTTTAAGTATGACAGTTCAGTTTTTTACCAGAGGAATTATATCCAAGTACAGCAAAGGAGAAATCCACTAAAATCTCACCCTCCTTCCTCTGAGAACTTGTGTGCAAAGGAAATAATATCAGAAGCTCGGCCGCTGCCATCGCACACCACCACGGGGATGGGAGGCTCGTCTCTCAGACTCTCCAGCGCGATGGAGATCACGTTAGGGCCTCCTTCCACTATCAGACACACTAAAGGAACCCCCTGACCCAAACCTAGAACACAAAGCAAAAAAATTGTCAGTACTTCCTTCCATCCATCAGTACAGTGTCACCTAACAGAACTTTGAAATTGAAATGTCGAAGCAGAGCACGTTGATGTGATGTGTGAACAGACGAACCAGAGGAGGGAGGGAGTGAAGTCAGTGGTGACAGCTGAGCATCCCTTTGCTGTCCCTGCCTTATCCAAGCTCCAGGCATAGGATGACAAAGGGAAGCCCACAGGTCACAGAGGAGCTCTCCATCCACATGTCCAGCAAGACTCTTGCTCACACTCACACACCAGTGAGGATGGGGTATGTGTTATGTCATCTTGCGGAGCACTGTGGGACTTACGCGTGTTGATCTTCTGCAAGGAGATGTGCTTCTCCAGCAGCCGGCGGAGTTTCACCTCAGAGCCATACTTTCCACAGGTGCCGTTGTCGGTCAGGATGAAGTGGGAGTGGCTGTTGTTGAGCACAGCCAGCTTGCTCAGTGGGTTCGCCATCGTCTGATAGGGTCTGGTTACCTGAAAAAAGAAGACATGAGTTTGGAATCTATTAGTAAGGAAGGGTCTTTATTAGCAAGAAAGGGTCTTTTTTCTTCTTCAGGAAAGTAAATGCAGCTGCAAATGTTCTCACGTCTTTTCCAATAAGATCCTGTTTGTTTTCCAGGATCCCCCATGGAGCAATTCCTATTGCGCACACCTTCCCTCGTGACTTGGAGGAATGTTCCTTTAAGGCATCTCCGACATGACGGATCACCCCTAAGGTGTAAAGAGCAAGATATAGCAACATGAATAATGACTCTTTCAACTGCCTAATGGGGCCGCTTCATGGGAAACACTGTGGTTACTGCACCCAAAATCCACACAGATTGTCATTTGTGATGAATTTTCCCACAAAAGCTCTAATTACAGTGCTTAAACCTGTGACAATGGGTTGGTCAAATCTCCCCCAGGAAATTGGCGAATTGGTATTACGTTTTATGACAATTTAGAGCAAAGGTAATCTTCTAATGTCACAAATGGTTATTTGTTAAGTGAACATTAAAAGCTTTATCCTGAACTGTCAGCGTCCTACCCGTGTTGACTCCACCCGTGAAGATCCAAGCTCCGGTGGTGACGGCAGCTTTGATCAGGCCTTTGCCAAACACTTGCTTGAGTTTGGGCTGGAGGTCAAAGTTCTGGAGACCTCCGTGTACGGAGATGAGCAAGGTGGGCAGCTCCAACTGCCAGTCCTTCACCATCAAATGCAGGAGGTTGTCTGGCTTGGTGTCATAGGTGACTCGAATATACTAGGAAGGGGAAGAAGGGGAAAGTACAGTTCCAATCAAACCACACAGTCACTTTGTCTGCTGCACGTTCTAAATATTTTAAACAGACGGTCAGATTTTAAAAAGAAACTTGTTCTCTTATGCCCTTGTAACTGCTGACAAGATCAACTAAGTAACCACAGTTTGTCATTTTTCAGTGTCTGAGACTCACCATGGCCTTGTTGATGAATCCTCCGCCCTGGAACTCGATTAGGCCAAAAGCGTCTGTTGGGTAGGTCCTGGTGTGCTTGATCACACTCCATTTATCCTTTGGGTTGTCAATCTGTACCAGCTGGTTCGTTTCCTCTACAGAGTTGGCACCAGGAGGGATGGCCACGTGCTGCGTTGTCAGCTGACCGCAGGCGCATCTCGATAGATCACAGAACAAGCATCACTTAGTCGACATGTGAGTCCTCTGTGGCTGTGTGGCCTGGCCCACAGCTTCCAAACATATAAACTGTGTTGATTATTCCTAGAAATCCCTGAGCAGTATACTATCCAGTATTGTCGAGCGTATGAACCGTGACTAGAAGTGAATGAGCCAAGATTGTTGTTTAGTCTCCTCATGAAGGCTGTGTCTTTTCCTCGAAACACACATCGCAACAGGCTCTTTCATGACCATTTCCATTTCTGGGAAATGCGTGCCTTGACGAACAAAAGGCTGCACTGTCTGGCTGCTCTGCCTGTTCTCTGAGCCCGGGATAGTACCCGTGTCCTACAATACACATTCATGAATAAGTAGAGAAATTATTCCTAATCTATTTAAAACATTACTCACAGCGAACATGGCGCTGAAGTCATGTTCTGCATTCCATAATAAACAGTAATGACGTGGCTGTGTATGTTTACCACAAGTATTAAATAACCACTTAAAAACCATATTTACCTGTTTGGGTCCTTGGTGGGAAATATGTGAATACATTCTCTTTTCAGGAAGTTCCTCTCAATCCAAGCTTTTTGTGCCTGTAAAGAGAAAATTAAAGAGAATAAAAAGGGTCAGCTCACATGGTGTCATGCCACAGTCACGGACGGATACCCTGTCAGAATCTTCTTAGTAATAATGCTGGCTAAAGGATGAAGACCATTTGCATTCTACAAAGATAACCCAATGAGAGGGAGGAGAAAATATAATCAAAGTCAAACACAGTTTATATAGCGTTTTGCTCCTGAGATTATTAGAGCACAGTTGATGTTAATTAACAGCTCTTCCGAATTAGACACCTTTCATTGTCTGCTGGAGCTTGATAAGCAATCAGTCACACAAACGTACCATGCACACACACTTTGTCAGATCCTGCTCTGATTACTGTCTGATGCTTTTCCAGTGCTGAGCAAAAGACCTGAGTTCAAAGCAAAAAAAAAAAAAAAACTTTCTCTGAGGGTCATTGTTGACGGTGCAGGCCCAATTAAAACTGAAGCACTGGAGGCAAATATTTCCAAGAAAACACTCGGAAGTTAAATGGTCTTCATTATAGTATTTAACAGCATTAATAGATTAAAACATACAAATAAAATCTCTATTTACTTTACCTATGAGTCTCCAGTCATATGAGTATAAATGAAAGACCATAGATAAATTCTAAAGTCTTATGAACAGTAATCACAAGTGACATTAACACAGTACAGTTACTCTTCTCTCTCTTTATCTGCACAAATGGCCTCAGCCTGTGTGGTTTTGCAGCAGCAGGGTGGCTCATTTCTTTGGTTTATATGATGCTCGCATAGTATCATCACATATGTTATTTGATCAGGTCTGTATTTTTAATTATTTATTCATGGCTTGGCTATACCTGTTAATGTACATTTTTGCAGATACTATGTTCCTTACATATAGTGTATTATATATTATTTATTGTTCACAACTTACACTAACAATTTTATTATACTTGAATTATGTTTTTTTTGTTGTCTTATTGAGTTGAACTGCAACTGTACTGCCGCTGCTCTTTATTAATACACACTTTTCATCCTTCTCTTCATACAATTAAAACCTTTTTTTGTTTCTGCATCCCTCTATTGTTTGCTACTGCAATGACCTGATTTTCACCACCAGATTCATCTCATTTTGTCTTAATCCAAAACGGCCATCTGATAATTACTTGTTTGAGTAGATAAAATCACAGAGTAATGTTTCGCTAAATCAGTAGCTACAACTGTTTTTGGAAAAAATCAGTGATGCTTTTAAAAACTAGTTAGCTGCATTTGCAATTTTTGTATTTTGCACCTTAATATAATATACTAACTATGAATAGCATATGCAAATAAAAAATAATTTTACCTAGGTAGGTTTTTGCTAAAATATTACTTATTATTTTCAACAAGTCCAAGGCATAGCATAGTTGTTGTTGTCAGTTTTGGTCTCAGCAGTTTTCCATCTCAGTGCTATCACGCATCATTAATCACTCAGAACTCATACAGTGATGCCTGTTCACATTCACCACATCTGACTTCACTTTCAAGGATCTACAATTTGTTCCACTCTGTAATAATTGAACTAATTCTGTCATAAAAGTGATGAAATTAATTGTTAAAAAAAAGAGTTACAGTTACAGAATGTAGACACACTTACACACAATCTTCTGTCCAAGCTGCAGAGTCCTATCTCTGGTGCTCCTGGAGGTTAAGCGTAGAGAGTAGAAAGGGAGTCTATAGTCTGCTGCTCCCCTACCAGAGCGCTCTCCTGGTGCTGCACTCCCAGTCAAGTCCTCTCATTGAATACCACAGGACATGAAACTTCTTCACTTTATGAGGGCCAGTTAATATGATGAGCATGTGAGCAGGGTCTTTGTTCGCCCAAGTCTCATGACTCCAGTTCAAGGTAATCCTTTTGGGAGTCCCATGACCCCTTCTCAGTGCCCACAGGGTATTTTCATCCTTCGCTTGAACAAGGCACAATAAATCTACTTTGATAACCGGCCCCTAATCTCCCAATTTGTTTAAAACTCCTTTCTTTGTGTTCCCTTCACAGACTGGAAGATGTTAGCTTGTGCATGGAGCAGACTGGCTAACCTAAAAGCACTGCAGTCTCATTCAGAGACTTTTCATTTGAAAATCTTCACCCCCTCCAACTACTTTGATTTCAACCACATTTGCATAATTGAGAGAATTGGATGCAGGCATTCTTTTGGAAGGCTCCTTGTTAAGACATGACTGGTCTCCAGTTGGGGACAAGGTCAGTCAATGCTAATTGCAGTTAATCTCTATTTCCATCCACCATGTTTTTGTGGAGGAAAAGAAAATTCAGCAGACCAGCTATTCAATATTCTCTTAGTCTTGCTTTTTAATTGTGGTCATGTGGATTTGCATTTTAAAAGTTCAGTAATTTTGTACAATAACAAGTCTTCCAGCAGGCAGAAATGGGATGTTACTATAAAAAAAAAAAATAGACATGCCATTACTGACTGCTGTCTGACATCCAGCAATTTAAAATTTAGGTTGAAACATATCAACCGGTGTCCGTGGAAAAGTCAAATCTGACCCATTTAGATATGTTTCAAATGAATCCTGTTTATAGTATATGTTGGACTTAATGTGGTAATTAAATTAAAACTATTTAAAGTTATTAAGAGCTTTCGGGTGCGTGCTTAAATGGATAGAGGAAGGCATTAGGCTGAGCTCGAAGCTGAGATGGAGTTAACAAGCACAAAGTTGTAGACATCCATTTAAAACCTTCCTCATGTGAAATGATTTGATAAGCTCTCCTTTTATGGTTGAAGTTAGCAGTTTGGGCCTGACTGTAATGCACAGTGAAAAGACAAGGGAGGCTGGTGGTTGGTGACTCAGAAAGACACACAGAGAGAGAGAGAGAAGCACAACCTCAGCTTCCCCAGCAAAAATGCAGGCGGGCCGCTGTTCATTATAGCCTGGTGAAAGCAAAGCACATTTGCAGAAGGGTTTGGTGAGTATGACGCAGTTATTTCAGCGTACTTAAACTCATTAACCACAGCAATTAAAACCAAAATCCTGTCAGCAGCCAGCTGCCTCGTTAAGAGCTGCCTTTGAGCACTTAGTGACAAAAAACCTTAAAGAATTAGACAGGCCTACTGCAGGGTCAGAGTGTGTCACACCAAGCACATTAACAAGACTTAAGACAAGCCTCGGAAAAATAAACAACGTTCATTCGACATGCAGAGTTTACTGAGAGACTGGTCGTTCAAAACAAAAGACATTTGTGTGAGATGGAAATTAGAATTGCTGGGTCACTGAAGAGGACACACATGACCTTTTTATTTATTAGCTGTACTGATGCAATTATGCCTTTCCTCCAAATGTTGGCTATATAGGTATGACACTATAACCCAGTACATTGCTTTCTATATGCATAATGTTTCTATCCTCAGTCAGTACTTCTATCAGTTTCACAATGCGTTAGATACAGTATTTGTGGTAGTCAAGACACATATCCACACACACTGTATGACATACATTCATGCATTTTTGCATTTGAATCACATGGTCCTGGTCTCCTGACCCACAGATTGGCGAGCAAATTTGTTCCAGTGTGGCTACGATTACACGGACTATTCGGCTCCAACAGTCATAAGAAAAGGTATAATGGTGGCTGTACTTCTGTGCAATGACATCTGACCTGGTCAATTTGGAACACATACAGTTGTTTACAGACGGTGGCTCTCTAAAGTTAAAGAGTAAAATCTGTACGTGTCAAAGGGGCATGTCATTTATTCTGAAAATTGTAGTAACGATGGACTTCACACAACAAAGCCTCCTCAGCACAAGTGAGATGGATCAGAAAGGATTTGGGGGTCCTCATGGAATGTGATGTCACCAGGGTTGAAGATTTACGGCTTTGGTTGTGAACGGCGACGTGTTTAGAGCTTGATGCAATGTGACAGGAAGGAAAACCCATTTAGACTCCTTCGCTGCCTAAAAGAAAAATATCCAGACTCATGGTCGAGCCCACGTGCACCGGATAAAAAGCTGCCTTTCACATATTATCACTTTAGGGCAAAGATATTTGGACAAAGCGACACACTTGAGTTATAGGCTCTGGATAGGCAAATTTGCATTAACTGTGAAGCTAACTGTTTCCACTCAGCCCTGTTTGTAAATGCACTCATTGTCCTCCTGGGTTTGAAAATCCAGTTAGCAATCACATGAGTCCAACATGTCACTGATTATCCCCAAGAGTTGAGGGAGTCATGAGACGTGTTTTAAAGCTGGTGATTTTTATGTGTTATCCCCCAAAGGAAAGCCTGACTGAAAAAGAGACCAAATGAACAAATTTTACATAAACTCAGGGTTATAAGAATAAAGAAAGCGCTTATACGAAAACTAACAACAGGTATAAAATCTTTTTTTGTAGTGGAAGAGAAGCAATTCTCAGCATGGAAACAGGAAATCTAAATCTCACTGATTTATAGGGTTACACGGTTTGTATTTACTCTTAGTGTATGACCTTCTGCCTGTTTTCATGCCTTGCCTTTTTGCCTGCTCCCTGTTGGTGGTGGTTGCCTGTTTGGATCTGTTGGACAGTCTGCCTGATATCTGGATTTCACACATAGAGTGGGTCAACTAATTGCCAATTAGTAGCAGATATATCTTATAATATATCACCTTGTATTTGTAATGAGAAAGACATTTAACTTCACCTTACTACAGAATGCAGCAACATTTGAAGATGTTACCTTGTTTAATGCTTGTTTTTCACAAGCTTTGCGAACTCCTTTTGCGAAAGCCTTCACACACCGAGGTCTGCTGTCGGCCAGCCCGTGACCATAAGCCTGACCTGAGCATTAAACCTTTTGGAGGATTCTTGGCCATCACCTGACCTGAGCCTGATGCTTGCATCACGCAGTCATATGATATTGCAAGTGTGTGAAATTGTTGGATTTGTTCATCACATTTGAACTGATTTTGTTGCCTTTGCAGCTTTTATTGATATAGCTAATTTGGTTGCAGATGCTTTCAGGACATTTATTTCCTAATTATTGAGTTGTAAGCTAGTAATTCTGGCAAAAGGTCAGTAGAAGCTGGGGGCAGTGTTATCTGTAGATAGAAGACATGGACATGGATTCTTTAGTAAGATACTGCCTATTTACTCTATTTCTGAAATAAATCCTTCATACCATGACCCACCAACGTATCCAATCTCATTAAAAGTGCAGCAGTATTCAGCTGAGAGCCATGACGTTGTTGATTGCTTTTAGTAAAACCTCATATAAACAGGCTGTAGATTATACAAAACCTATTAATCTCATCAAATAATGCCCGCTCTAATTTATAGACACCCCACACACCAAATCATTTTAATGTCAATGTCAGGTGTACTGTTGAAATATACATCAGCAAGTAACATAATGAACAATTTTCCTCAGTATTTAAAAATGCATATTTACTAGAACATTTTGATGTTGATGTTGGATGTTGGATGTATATTTCACAGTTTATTTTCCACATTTGTCTGTTTTTTTTCCTGGAAAACTATAGGCTTTTAGTTTAGGTTTACTTATCCTTTATTTCAAACTATTTAAAAAAGGTGTTTTTGTTCTTTGTTCTCCTGAAAATGTCCCCACTTTTCTGTGCTTACATGAATCCAGCAATGCAGCAACACATGCTGAGTTAACTTGTGGTGTGTGTGCTCTAATCCCAGCATGCACTGCCAGTCGGATGGGGAGCAGAAGTATGATTTTATATAACAATCACTGCATCTTTCGTGCTTTAAAGGACATGTTAACAGGAGTGTGTTAATCACACGAAAGCAGACTTTAGAAAGATTTTAAAGTCCTTAATCTGTCATGGCCGTGGTCATCCATACTGGGCCATTATGAAGGATTAAACTGCAGCACCAGTGTGAGAGGCTCTCCAAGCCTGCTCAGCTTCAAACACTACATAACAGTAAGTTTGCAGGGCTTGGAGTGCAGACCATGTGCACACAAACATGCGACCAATGGTGCATGCCAACGGGGCTCTGTAATGATTGGTTAGGATCTAATGTGGACTCTGGCCCGCTTATAGTAAAGGCTGCATGTGACATGCTGTGCAACACAAGTCATTCAAAAGTCAAAAGTTAACAAAGATAAGATAGTGCAGTTGTCATTCATTCATGGATAACGTTTTTGTTTTTAGAAGAGCGCCAAACATTTACTTTCAAAATGAATGAAATAACACATATATTTCAAGACAAACATCATCATAGCGCAATTTTTTTGTCAAGATAAATGAAAACATACAGGTTAGAGCCGACTCAGTACGGTGATATAGAATCACCTGTTGAATGTGACAGAACAGGCTTCATCTTACCTTCTCCGAGCCAGATGCGGAGCGTTTGAGGGAGGGCCGTTTAAAGGTGCTACTCTGGCCCTTGGTGTCCATATTGAAGACTTAGACTGTAAGTCAAACTGATTTAGGCGGAGATCCACAGAGACTGGCGACAGGTCAGGGTACAGCATCAATGTCAACATTAGCAACAGACAGAAACCCACTACAGAGCCAAGGCATGGCAGCAACCTCTGGATTCATGCTTGAAAAATGATCAAAGTTACGCATCAGTAAAGGTTTCAATGCTTCTCTCTCCTCTCTGCAGCATACTCCCGACTGACAAGACAGAGATACCAGCCAGGGATATAAATCACTCGATGACACACTTGACACATAGACCCTTTTCCTCTACTGGACATCTCATAATCAGGCTTAATGCAACCGGCTCTTATGAAGCCTCAGAGTCTAATGGATAGAGATTTAATAAATGGTTATTGAAGGTAAATCTACTTTGGCACACCACAACCCCAAAAAGGCTTAGAGAGAGCATGCAAGCTGTTAGGCTAAAGTTAGCCAGTGGAAAGCCAAAGGTTGTCCCACCAGATGAGGCTCAGTGTGTCTGACAGGGAAGACAGGAGTGTCCCAAACTGAAAGGTATGTACATGTACAGAGTGTGTTGCAGAGGCAAAAGCCAGAATTAACACACAGTGAATACTCATTTCAATCTGCTAGAAGCGAGATTCCTGGGAGAAACACACCAGGAATATTTGCGATGATTAATTGCACACCTTCTACCTACCATGTCATTAACCTAATTCAGAAATAATTTTTATTACCAGGACAAAATGCTCTATTGTCCTATGGCTATTGTAGTTACCATTAGAATATAGCAGAATATAATGCACTCTGGATTTAGTCTCTCATTTCCATTTGATAGAAACATTTTACATGTAGTTGTGTTCCGCAGCTTGATGTTAAGTATTGTTAAGAGTTTGACCTGTTATATAATACCAACACAGTTTATGGAAAATAAAACTATTAAGCTTAACACCACATTGCATTTGGCCCATTCTGATGAATAAGAGCAAGTATTTTGCTTTTCATTAACTGAGCTATGTGAAAGATTGACAGAAAACAACTATTAGTAGAAATGAATTGTATTACTTTAATGCTGAATGTACCACTTTCAGACCAACTGAAACCTGTTATGCAATGTCATTATGACTAATGAGTGTTTAGCAGAACAGAAAATGTGATGTTTAAGTGCCTCAACCAAGAACAAAGGACCTAAACTATTTGCTGTGTATACGTTTCATGTAGATTTGGCCCTTTTTCCCAAAAACAAATGAAAAACGTTTGAGCTACAGGTGAAGAAAGATTCAAGTTTTAGTCCGGTTTAGACAGACAAATTAGATATCAAGCAACTCCCTCTACTGGATACTAAGTGGAATGATTATAAGGGGGAAAATAAGTAATGTGTTTAAATTTGATCCCCAAACTGACCTTGTATAAATCACAGCAATACCAACATGGCCCAGAGCAATATCCAAATGGATCAAGGAAACATAGTGGAAAATACACAGCAGCAGAAAGCAGCAGATAGTCTAAACCTTTTCAACAGATATTTGCTTTACAATGGCTGATCAGACAAAACCCCTTAACATCCAGTTGTCCCTTTAATTTAATTTCCCCTTAAGCAGCTTAAGGCTAGAAAACCCCTATTCCACAGTATCACACGCACAAACACACATATATATATCAGTTAATTCCAGTATATGATGTTTACATTAAGTAAAATATTAAAACCTAATACTCTTCTTTATAGCTACACATTTTCATCAAGTGGCAATATTCTATATGTCCTTTGCCTCATTTTATATTTCCCCCAATGTTGGCATATTTAGTACCTTTACTACCTTTTGGATATCCACTAGTATTGAGAATGAAGTTCTATGGATGTGAACAAAGTTTGCCTGCACAGCATGAGTTTGTAATGACTGAGCCACCAGTGGGACAGTGCGGGTTTATGAGGATAAACTAAATCCTCCTGTACTGAAATGGAAAATCACAGAAACACATTGTGCACAAATGAACCTGCAGCAGAACCATGTGTAAGTGCAGCAAAGAGGAAAGCATTCCACTAATCCACAGTATGCAATCTATATCTACTGTGCTGTTGTCAACTGGACAGCCTTACCTGTTTTGGTCAGTGAAGAAAGTTTGATGATTTCTGTTGGTCTTTACCTCAATCTTGGCAGAGAATCTTGAAAACAACAAACAATTAATCAATATGTCCATGAATGAGTTATTTTTTTCTTCAACTTCATTCCAGCCATGGGTCTCAGTGTTGTCTGCCTCTAAGAATGGATAACGCCTAATTTCTCCTAGTAAGCTGACGCAAATGAGCTTTATCATGTTGGTGGCTTTGCATATGTCAGTGGAGGAGATTATTTATCTCCACGAGAAGGCAGAGCAGTGCATGGGGCAGAAGCAAGGAGAAATACTGGTATGAAAGTATGTTGAGCCCAGAAAACATGTGGAAAGATCAAGAACAGATAGACTACTGATAAAAATGAAGATCCTGGTACATAATGACATTTTGTCCTCACATTTAAGACAGACCAACCTAATTTCAAGAAAAACAAACGGACAAAATTATCTTTATATTTGGGCCAATATTGTCTTTGTGTATGTTTCATATATGGAACATTTTGTACACTTTCATGAACACAGAAAGCTTTTACGGTAGTAACTGAGTTAATTCTCTCCATTTCCTAGAGAATGGAAAACTACAACTTGTTGTTTATACACTTTTTTTTCTGTACAAAGGCATAAAGTGTTAAATATTGCACTTTAGAGGTGGAAGGTGGAAGGTGGATTTAGTTGCCTATGGAGCCAAGCCAGCTGTTTCCCACTGTTAACAGTGCTATGCTAAGCTAAGTTAAGCTAACCGCCGGCTGGCTCCAGCTTTATATTGAACATACAGAAATGAGACTGGTATCAATCTTC
>JAVQJF010084326.1:0-32776 GCA_036023855.1 Gadopsis marmoratus | reverse complement strand
GCACACATAGCACCAAGCTCCGGGAAGTGAGCGGGAGATTGTTGGTGTGTGTGTGTGTGTGTGTGTGTGTGTGTGTGTGTGTGTGTGTGTGTGTGTGTGTGTGTGTGTGTGTGTGTGTGTTGGGAGTGTGGTCGAAGGGGTGACCCAACATTTTACAAAAGTACAAATCAATAGAGTCATTTATGTATTGGTTTGGTTCAGAGATACTGAATGCTTACTTTGAGACTCGACAAAGGAATGCTAACGAAAACACACATTTTAAAAAGATTTTACAAGATGCAAAATTACATATCATGAATGCTGAATTATACTTATACAATGTATACTATACACTTATACATTGCCTGCGCACATTATTCAAGGCAGCAATTACGTTTCCTTATTAACAATAAATAGTGTCTAAACCTATTTTCTAGGAGACAGAGATGATTATTTCCTACATAAACCTACACACCATTGGCAGTGAGGCAGGTGGATGCACCACGATCGAATACAACTATAATCTTTTCAAGCATTGGAGGCAATTAAAACCCTAGAAAAGCTGCACTTTTAGCCACGCTAGCAGCACGGCTTCAGGGATGGAAATATCAGTCAGTTGGTCTGCCCACCACTTTGATCCAGACTGAAATGTCTCAACTAATATTTAATGGATCGCCATGAAATGTTGTACAGACATTGTTCTGGTGAGAGACTTGTCTGGTGAAAAACGGAGTCACGGAAACATTGCAAAGGAAGGCTCCCGAATCAATGGCCGTACTCCATATTCACTGTTAATGCTTAATATTATGCTTCGTACACTCTGTGCTGCTGTTGATGTGAGTTTTGGGATTTATTCTCGCCAATTTTCAGTGCTCGCGTAACAACGACACAGGGCAGTTAATTAGCTTTTCCCTACACAATCTTAGATTACCGTAGATAAGTCTGATGGGAGCGTGCAAGCAGAGAACAAGTGTTTCACGCAGCAGTGTGTTGTTGCTGCTTAGCCATGTCTCTGTCAGCCCTCAGGCCTTTAACTCTGATCAGACCGGAATGCAATGCTGATGATTAAATGCTGAAAGGGTCCTGGATCCACTTCGATTTTTGACAAATGGTTTTGTCTCCGTCTAGCCAGATAAAATGTAAACAGGTACAGACACAGCTGTCCGTAGCTCACGAAAATACTGTTTATACCTTCAAGCGTTTCCCCTGCCGTTTGGCTGAAACAAAGCTTCATGGGATATTAAAGAGAAGAAATAATGTTTAGCTCTCTTCACGGCTGACACCGTATTCAATAAATGCTTGTTGCATTTCCAGAGGGAGAGTTTCATACGAAAGAAGGCTATCAATGTTTTTCTCCGTAATCGGCGCAAATTAAAACTCCTTCAATTATGTTTATGATGCCCATATTGTACGTAGAAAACTAATGCTACACACGCTGCACGTATACACATGGACTATACATTACACAATGCTTCAAAGTTTCAAACTGTCTTGCACACACACACACACTTGGCAGCTCTGCCAGGAGGCTTCGAGTTGCTCCATCCTCCTGTATAGCTTTATTTGTTTTGTCATGAAAGCAAATTTTTGAAAACTGACACTTGCCGTAATGAGCATCTGTTTTCGCCATCTGCGGTCTATGCAAATTAAGCCAATGAATATTCAGACAGGACTCAGTTTAGAGGCACAAGTCCTCAGGCTCGCTTACAGTTGGTGGAGAGATTCATATGGACCAGCGGGATTGGGGGGGGGGGGGGGAGGGGGGAGTAAATCTTGGTACCCCTGCACTCCACCTCCCCATCCTTTCTTTTTCAGTTTTAGCGAGCATATGCTAAATGAAAGCTCTGCTAATTTGGAACAATTTATGAGCTGACAGACGCATCTGCTTTATTCATCCACTCCCGGGGACTTCTGATCTACCTGTCCTGCGTTTCCTCCCACTGTGGTCTGCCGCTCCTCTTCTATTTATCTCTTCACTCTCTGACTGCCCTCCACTCGTCTTGCCTTTCCCCCTCCTTCCTCGACTCTCCACTTTCATTTTGCCTCCTGTCTGTTTCCCCCTCTCCCTCTGCGCTCTGATGTTTCACTTGCTTCTTTATCAATTCTTTTTCTCCACTGTTTTCATCTCCTCTAATTCCCTCTCTCGGTTTCTCTTCCTCTTACCCTCCCACATCATTTCCATTTTTCCACCTCTCCTCTCTTCCCTTTCTCTCTACAGTGAGGGCATTCCATGAATAATTCAAAAGCGTTGCAGGATGATAATGGGAAATTAGAGGTGAGACTGTGCGTGGCTTGTGTGTGTGTCTGTGTGTGAGATTAGTTGATTCATTCCAGCCAGGAGGCAACTGTAAGGGGCTCTTTATCCATATAAATTATGTCAATAAAGTGACACTTCTGTTTAAAGTTGCGAATTGAAGACGAGTGACAGCCAATTTAGTCGTCTCAGGATGATGGAGTAATGATTACCGTTCAGTTGTTATGCCAACATTATCGCCGACTGCCATAAGGGCTATCAGTCAAAGCGTTTCTGGGGAAGTTCAGCAAAAAAAAAAAAAAAACAAAAAGAGAGAAGCTTTTGCATGCCAGTAGGCGACAGTTTCACCTGAGAGGCCACCTTGAAAGGTTGCTAGATCGCTTCATGCTATGGACAGCTACATCTACACCTTACATTATGTGTATTATGAGTGTTGTGCCCTAAATGATGCTCATCTGATTCCTAACATTTGGTGATTTTAGACACTAATGTGATTTTCTTTGTTGTTTAAGAGAGCCTTCTTCATTTTCAAAGGGGATTTGTATTCTGGGAGGCCGCAAGTTGGTCAGATCGCTTTTCTGAAGACCAGAAACTGAAGGTTAAAAAAGCAGGAATCTCACTGCTCAATTAAACTCATACATACATTCTTAAAATCAGAATTTATCAGCCATGTAAATAAAACTCTTCTATACCGTTTACACCAGCCTTGACCCATGGCCAATACATATTGTTTACACTGCAGCATTTCATCTTTTAAACCAGATTTATCAGATTTACTGTATGTACAGAAAGTACATCTTCCAGGCTCTGTGGTTGTTGATGCTCTTCTGTCAGCACCTGATTCTAAACACTCTCATTCACATGTCTAGAGTCTTGCTTCACTGCTGTATTTATTGTTGTTTGCTACCCCGCTCAGCACCCAGGGCATGCAGTGAATTGAAGCATTCAGCGTGAAACATTTTGTTTAATTGTGCATACGAGTCCAATCACCCTGCAGCCCTGTCCCAAAACTGACATGATGAATCTATTTCTGTTAGATTCTCAATTGATAAGTCTCTTTAAATGGCTGCTCTGGAGTGCTGTCGATATGTTTTGTTTAAATGTGCATATAGGTCCTGTTTCTGTGCTCCTGTATTATCCCCGTTTCCAGAGGTGACAGCAGAAAGTATCTCTATCTGTTTTTACTCTCTGAATGGAAGATAAGTTTCCTCTATTGGCTGCTTTTGAGTGCTGCTGCTGCAGGCGAGCTCATTCACGCTCCTTCAGGGCTTCATTTAACTAACTAACAGTCTAAGCCGTGCAAATCCATCCAGCTGGAGGTGAACCACAGAGCAAGCAGCTGTCAGCTGTAAACTGGCCTTCATCCTGCTGAATCCCAGGGCAGCAGCAGCGCTAACAGAGAGGGACTGTCACAGAGAAACTGACCAGGGGGGACAATGTGACACTGAAAGGCATCTTCTTCTCTCTTCTCTCCTTGTGTGGCTAAACATAGAGGAGACGTGAGGATGAAAAGTGAAGAGAGGAAGAGGAGAAGATCAGTTCTCATTACATGAGAACACAACTTAACACCATCACGTGCTACAAGATAGGTGAAGATCCACCCCTGATGTCCTGGGACACTTGTTGCATGCGCTACCTCTCTCATACATTTAAAAACAGCTATTCTTTTAAAAACCTTAAACGGATCACTAAACCCAGATAAAAAAAAAAAACTACATTAGCATGTGCGAAAGACATTAAATTCAACTGAGCGTGTCCTGTTGCATTGCAAACAGCATTGTGTCAAGGTGGTGGCGCAGAGCTGGAGAAACACCACACTCATCAGTATGCGCTGCTATATTTATATAGTGTGTTTTTCAGTGTATGCCCAAATGTAAACAAAAGCTGAACTGAGGCAAACTACAACCCAGCCCCAGCAACAGACTGACATTTCCTATTCTTTTTGGAGAACATCCTATGTAGGTTCATCTGATAAATCAATACACCAGACACACATTCGGCTTTAACCACTAATATTTCTGCAGTCAACAGCGTTGCCAATAGCCGCGAATTCAGAGGTGTTATACACTCCTGAGCTGTGTGAAGTGAGCCTTCTCTGGAAATGGATCACACATACTGCTGCATACATTGTTCGACCAAATGCTCACATCTATGTCACATCATGCATCTCTTTCCTGCTCCACACATCTTCTCTCTTCTTAATACACTTTCATTTTGTTTCAATTTTGATGTCACTGCTAACCCCGGAGTGGTCAGACAAGCAGACTCAACAGATGTCTCAGGATGACGACATCACACTGAAGCAGGTGAGACAGAGACATCTGTCAGGCTTTGGCTTCGGGATAGGAACACACACACACACACACACACACACACTCGTCCTCAGAGGTTCAGCCCTCAGGTGATGGAGAGAGAGCATTACTTCCTACTCGACTGTCTCAGAGCCAGAGCCTCATCCATTCTGGCACAACACATGCACACAAACATTTTTTTCTTTCTGTTACACACTAGCCTTCTCTCACATCCATTTTGTGTCCTCGGGGGGAAGGAGTTCCTATACGACGTCCATAACGACCCCTGGATGAGCCTCTCAGGCTTCCATATCTACCTCTGTCCATAAAGCTGTGGACAACACTGACAGAGAGCCGGAGTCACCGCAGGCCTGCTGACTGCGCTCGTAAAGAAACCTGGCAGCGCTACCTCATCACCGCCAGAGTCAGAAAGCTGCACATGCAGCGATCATTGAAAGTCCTTTCTTTTATACCTGCAGTACTGCAATACAGTTGCACTGCCGTCATAAACACAGGCTCATTTAAGATCACAGGAGATCCCGGCATGAACATCAGAAAGAGATTAAAATGCACATTTTAGATACAATGACTTCTAGTTATGAAAAGAAGGTAAGAAATAAAATGTATTATATGTTTAACTGTAAGGAGCAAACAGTACACTATACCATATAGTAATCACTACACTTCATATGAACTGGTAAATGACTGCATTTATATTGCTCTATGAGCCACAGCTGCCCCATTCGTGTTGAGGTGATAATCTTTTATGATTTAAATGCTTATTTTGCATTTCCCCCTTTTGTTTTGTAGTTGCACCGATTTACCCGCAAGAATCAGTAAAACGTTATTTAAATTTCTATTATCAGTAATAAAATATAGAAGATAAAATCTGTCCCGTGATGCGACTGTTTCTCATGCTGGGGCACAGGGTTTTCTTCAGTAGGTAAAGACAGCCGGTGTCTCATGTGCATGTGTCCCATCCCTTGTTAAATATCCGACTGAACTGCACAGGAAGACAAACGATGTAAAATGATGAGCACTCGTGGTGTCACTCAGGCTGGCTGCATACTTTAAATCCTGACTCGTGTGAGAGACGAGGACAGAGCTGAGGAATATGAACACACACCAAGATGACATTCATTCCCTGGTAGTACAATCATTGCAATTCAAATGTACAGCGATCCTCCTCTGTGACCACCAACCTTCAGCGTTCATGTACCAAAGCTTTCAAAGTACATCAACACTGACCTCTGAACTCGCCGTGGGGACAGGCGATGGAGACCGCCAAAATACCAAATTCACTCATATTTTCCTCTCTTTCCCGGTCATGATTTAAACATAGAACCAGCACGAGGATATTTCTGTACCAGAAGAGAGATGAATATTCATGCATCCTCGGTCTATCTGTCGGAGCGGAGCTCATCAAAATGTGTCTGTAATTAATCTAATAAGCTAAAACATGAATTTACTGGACAGTACATTAAGTCTTTACTCATTTTTTTTTTCTTTTCAAACTGAGTGAAACAGTGGCAAGGGGCCTGGTTATTATTATTCAGAGGGATATTATTCATTATTTTAAATCTTTAAAGCTTTTAGATGAATATAGATGAGGAGACCCCTGTGAAACTGCAATCAAATGCTGCCAGTCCTGACAGGGATGCAATGCACTGCAAAAGAAAAGCCCGCCATCTTGACAACTAATTTACTGGTACTTACTGCACTTTAAAGCCATTTAAAACACCCGCCCAGACAGTAATTGGTGTGTTAATAGCACTAAAACTAGAAAGAAAAAGCTTTCGTGGTTTTACTTGTTAAAAATTCCCATGTTGTTGGAACAGGGGATGCTACATGTTCCCACTTTATATTTGTTATGATGCAAACATCATTAGCGCTTATATGTGTTTTAATAAAAAGCTTTGCCCCTAGCGTCCAATGAAATTAGACAAATATCTGCAGTCAGCTCCCGAAAGTATTCCTTCTCCTGCTATTTAATAATTCTTTTTTTGAATGGATCCTTGTTGTCTTAGTCCTCTGTACCACTGATCTCCACTGGTGTCCAAAAACTATTAAAAACAGATCAGTGAGCCACATCAGGTGATAAGTTTCTTCATTATGCTGAACCTGGCTGCAGTATTTTGAGTCACTCTGCTGTACAACGCTGCTGCTGTAGATACTCATTAGTGCACCAAACGTGTCGTTCGCTGCAGAGTATAGTCCCCAATAAATACGTTAAGTCCATAAGCAAGAATAAGCGAACTCCTGCACTGTCCTTTTACTTGAAACAAACTAAAAATGTACAAGTAAAACGTTACTCTGACTTGTTGCCTGAGTATTCACAAAAGACATATCAGCATTGTGTTGGGTTTAAAAGTGAGCTTGTGTTTCCTTTTATGGTGGTTTCCTTTATTAATAAGCTGAGTCATTGTTATTTTCTGTGATTATAATGGCAACAATGTAAACCACGATGAAGGTTAACATCCATTTAATCTCCTGCCCACACATGTTGAATATAACCTGGAGCAGCCTCAAGTGCATTTGACCTCATTGGTGCGTTTGCTCCGAAATGAAAATGGCTCCCAGCATTACAACAAAAAGCTGTATATGTGGCAAATGAAGAACTGGCCCTGAGCTCCTTTGAAACTGAGATAATGTGAGTAGAAAGCAAACCTGATTATAACACTTGTCAATGTCACTAAACAGTTGTTTAATTTCAATTGGTTTGACGACAACAACAACAGCTAATGTGCAGACTTTGATCAGACTATTTAGTAATCATTCAAATTTTAACTTGTTTCTTAAAGTTGAACAAGATTAAAATGTTTTACAGTGTTTCTCTCCTCCCCCCACCCTCCTATTTATATTTACCCTGGGACTCCAGCAGCTCCATTACTACAGGTCAATGCACTATGCAGGGAAAGAGAGATTAACTCTGGGCAATTAGAGAAGTGAAAAGTCCTGGCAATGTTTATTATCCTGCCTTCACTCTTGTCCTGGGGCCCAGCTAGTGAAATATAGATGTACATTCAATATTTAACATGTGGACATCAAAGTGGGGCCAGTGCCAGGAAAACGGAAGAAAAATGAGGCAACTTTATCCAGTGGTATGAGCAGGCATTACTCATGTGGGAGGGGGGGGGGGCGCACCAAAAACCTGCAATTTCCTAGACTGTTTTTCTCAGGGCATCAACGTTACCAAAAACTCAAAATCTGGGATTCATAAAAATTTCAGTCGAGCAGCAGCTTTAAAAAGTATCATTGTCTCAGATAAACGTCAATCCGGCAAACATGTAAGTGATAATATACAAAGAGGGTTCCGATATACAAACACAGCTGATGAGGTGGAGGTGGACACTCAGGCACTGAGTCTTCAGCTCATTATTTATATTTAAAGTTGCAGTCAAATTAACTCCATTGCCAGTTAGGGTTGACTGGTACAATCCTGTATGTTAAAAATTTCATTCTAGAAATTACATATATGATTTGTTTTCCCAAACATGTTGCGAAAAGAAACATAATTGCTGCCTGAATTATGTTCAGAGGCAGTGTTTTTTGTAGTGTAGGAAGTGCTACATTTAAATAGACCATTGATGTCTAGTGAATGGAACGAACATACAGAAACACCAGCATGGACACTTAATTTATTCTTAATGGAACAATAATTGTTAACATCACCACCAAGAAGAAGTTAAACAAACTATGGACATGTAGAAAAATAAGGTCTGGATCCACCATCTGGTGGCCATTATAGGAATTGCATTTTAATGATCTTCCACTCACGGTGTTCCATCATTTTTATAATTTATTTGTGGATCACTTCAATTACATTGCAGAGCTTAATGAGTGGATTTATTTATAAAGCTTTTCTCTGACACTCACTCTTCTTCTATATGTCTCTCTCCCTCTGAGCCTTTTCTCTTTCTCTTGTTCTCACCAATTATTTTGTCTGCTTTAAAAGTGTTATGATGAAACAGTTCTTTGGCTTGTTGAAGGAGTGACGACTTGACAGGGAACGCTTAAAGGCACACAATATGTATGAAGGCCTATTTTTACTCTGCTATGAGCATATGCACGTCTGTGTGTGTGTTTATACAGTAGACACTTTTTTGTATAGAAGATACCTTTTCGGGACACAACTCTTGAATTGGGTTTGAGCTTTGGTAAAGGTTAAGGTCCTCAATCAAAGAAGCTCTGATACTTGGCTAATTATTTCCTCTTTTAGTAGAAACAAAATATCTTTCTTGCCTGTTAATTTGTACTTTCTTTTAAGTTCACATCCGTTTACATCTGCTTCAGCATCTTCCAGGACACATTTCCAGCCCTGAAACTGAAATTAATCACCTCAGCTGGTGTGTGAACAGTCCTTCTCACAGCAGTTACGTTGACATTTTATACTTTGACATGTCATGGCAGGAAAAGCACAGGCGATACTAATGACATTAATGATGATTCAATTACATTTAGGTGTGTCAACCATGTCATTGAACCTGCTAACATTATTAGCCTCACAAGTCAAAAGGGCCTCTGTGAAAAAAAAATCTAGGTGGCAAATGATATTTCCTCCTGTAAAGCACTTTGGACTGCATTTGCAAACGTTTCTATAAATGAACTTGGATGCAACATGTATTTATTGTTGCATCTTGCGATGCAGTTTAATGTTATCACATTGTATCTATACCACATCTGTGGCACTTGAGAAGATACCAACGCTGCTTTCCACCATAGAAATGGTGTGCGGTGAAGCTGTGCGTTTGTATATGAGGGGAGGTGTTACATGTTTACGTAACCCGGTTAAATGTTTCCTAGCAGTTGCTATATTTTACGTGTCCTGTTTAAAGCAATCAATATTTCAGCATGCTAGGCTCGTGATTTTGCTTAAGTGTGCCCGAGGCCCAAACTGTCAAGAACCACTGGCATTATTCCTTGTGAGTGATTGATTGATTGATTGATTCTGTAAGGTGGGATAGCAGATCCGGCCCAACCCAAAACAAATTTCCTTGATTACTTCTGTGTTTTTGCAGCGTTTCTGCTCTGGCTTGTTCCTTCCACATGATGAGAGGCGTTTTGTGTATGCCAGTCCAAACATCCTGCGGTCAGCTGCAACAATCAGAAACAATGTCACGCTAGTGTCAGGTCTGTGGTAACGCCACTGTGTCCCACTTAAGAGTGGTAACACATAGCAAAGAGCTACTTATACCGGAACAGTGTGCATCAATGGCAACAGCTCTGATGACAGCTCAAAACAAAATAGAAACTAATCCATCCAATTAATTTATTTCGTATAAAACAATATTTTCTTTTGTATCAACGGCCAAATTTGGGTCATGTTAGTTGTGTTCCTATCGCATACTGTATGCTGATGTGAACAATGTGCTCTAATCATCTATCTTTTGGAATGGAGCTGATTTAAAACGCTGTTCTCTTTTCATCATGCTCTCACTCTACCCCTCTCCCCCCCATATATTTTTTTCCTCTCTACACCAACCGGTGGAGGCAGATGACCGCCCACCCAGAGCCTGGTTCTGTTTGAGGTTTCTGCCTGTTAAAAAGCAGTGTTTCCTTGCCACTGTCGCCAAGCGCTGCTCATGGTGGAATTGTTGGGTCTATACATATCGAGTTGGTCTAGACTTGCTCTATATTAAGTGCTATGAGATAACTCTGTTATGATATAGCGCTATATAAATAACATTTAATTGAATTGAACACAAAAACACATCTGTTCATACTGTAGTTATTCTGTGGGGGAGGTCATACCTGTTTACAGACTAACCTGTACAGGTAACCAGAGGTGGACAATAACTATGATATCAATATACAGTTTTGTGGCCATCCATATGTGAGATAAACACCAAACCACTGATGGTCTAGACTTGCTCTTTATTAACAAGTGCTATGAGATAACTGTTATGATATAGCTCTATATAAATAAAATTGAGTTTGGGAACCTAATGTTGCTGATAAAGCATGTTTTGAACAAACTCTTTGTCCTCTATTTCTGTTCTGTGATGATTCCGTTGTATTTGATTAATCAATTTGACGTCGAGGTGTTGTTCAAATCATACATCAGAACACCCCATACATCTTAAACAGATATATACATTTTAAAAAATAGGGATGTTCTGTGATGACATTATTTCACAGTCATGTACTGATCTCTATTCCACCTGTGTGTAACATGTCCCTTCCTTCCCTGCCAGTCTAATCCCTTTAGCTCTGTTAACGCGTTACCCACTAAAACAGATAATTTCTTGCCCCCACAACATGTGGGCAACACGCAGCGGCGCACTATCTGCCCATAGCCGTGTAAGCTCATAGTCGTCCGCGGCAGGTACCCCACGCTGTTTGCCCCAAGAAGATGGAATTACGCAGACAGCCATGGAGTGCTCAAAAAGGGGGGAGCGGTGAATTGTAATGCTGTTTACATCAACACCACGCTGCCACTGACTCACCACGCCGAAGATTAACTTAATCTCATGTCACAACTGCAGTAGGAGACGCCGCTGCCAGAAAGCTTACTCCGACAGAGGATTTTTCAAGAAAGGGGACTTTTTTTTTTTAAGTAGACTGTATCCAAGCGTAAAGTGAATTTCCTCCCAAAATAAAAAGCACGTAGATAGGGCTGGTCATGGGGGAGGTGGGGAGGGTGCATGCTGGGTAAATGCATGGCGTGTCTTTGTGTGCACCTGTCTCTGTCTCTTTTGTTCCACGAAGATATAGAGTCCTGTTTCTAGAATTTGCATTTCTATTCCTACATCCCAGAAGCCCAAATCTGAGTCACTGGCCATTGCCTTCTTGAGGGCATCGTGCTGCCGGACAGTGAATAATCTAATCACTGCTCGGTATTGATACAACATTTGTTCACTGTTCCGTCTTCTTTGCTTATTCACCATAGTGCTGTTCCCCAAAGCCTTCCTCTTCTTTTCCTTGTGTTTTTCTTCTTCTCTCCTTTTTCTCTTTTCTCTCCATCCACCTCCCTTTCTACATTCACCATCTATCCTATAATCATCATCATCACCTCCTTCCCTTCCTCTCCCTCTTTGCCTTCACCTTGCTATACAGCTCGTGTACAGAAACAGATGAAAATGCCGCTCCCAAGTGTCCTTTCCCACCCATGATTTCTGCTTGCCTTTTACCAAACTCCAGGACATCGAAAGGCAGCCATTTATCACGGCTGCGGAGCTAAACCACGTGGCCCAAAAGTATTGAGGCGGTCATAAATCTGAAACGCTAGGGGGGCATGTTTCAGTCTGTGCAGGAAAGGGTCAGGAAACATTCAGCACCATGTTCATCGTGACAGGACTGCAGATGGCAAACGGAGTTTGGCTCAAATTCAGAGCTAATTAGTGGGATGTGATTTTTACCAAAGCATAAGCAGGAATTTGGTTTTCATCTGCTGCTCAGCATTCATGGTAAACAGAATGTATGTGTGGGAAAGCTTGCCATATGATGACATAAATAGCATATACTGTATATATTTGCATTCATGCCTTTTTATTTATATCACTTGAACCTTAAAAGTACCCTGTGGCATTTTTTAAGTAGCACCGTTTTGTATTCTTGAGCGTGATGCCTTTTACAGGCCTGCTGCGAGTTTCATGCTATTGTGCAGTTAACGTGCAAAAGAAAAAAAACCCAAAGCAATTTGTCAGCAAAGGCGGTGAAGAAGACCTGAACAATTGATGTAAGCAATGCACAATTTAAAATATTGAAATTCTGTTGTTAATGTAACTTGTTTGTATATTTTCCATTTTTGCCTTTGCCTTGCGTGTCTCCACCAAAACATGCAAGTCATCTGCACAGTACCTGCAGGCTGCATCTCTTTACAGTATTTTGTACCATATCTTATACTGTTCTGTATTATTATAATATCTATTTCACTTTTAATGTATCCCCATTGCCAAAGCAACATAATGTAAAAGGCCGGACACTATAGAACACATTGAACCCTGATGCCATTCGTATGGCTGGAAATTATTCTCCCCATATTAGCTTCTGTCTACTGTGTGTACTTTTCATTATGCGTCTCCTTTAACTACTCCATCCTGAGTACTTAAGCAGAAGTGAGGGCTCTCACGTTACACAGAGAGAACAGAAATGAGAGTCAGTAGCTGAATGCCAACCACTGGATTAAAAATGATAATCATGTTAGCGCTGCGACCAGCATCTGGAGGGTTTGAACTTGCTGATTAATATGAAACCATGCGGATAGTTAGGAATACTGGTGCGGATACTGTGTGCCTCTCTCAATCACACACACATTGCACAGTCTGTTCTCATTGATGAGGTGCCAGCAACTGCTTCTAATCAATTTACAGATATAATACAGGTGCCAAGAATTGTTTTTGAGTTTGTGTTATGTGTCTTTTCTTTTATCTACACAGCAGGGGTGGAAGTAACGTTAAGTGTGCTTAAAAATCTGTCATTTTATGTTTATTTAACTACTTATTAAGTATTGTACTTTGCTACATTTCAAGTCGCGTCCATTACAGGGTGAAGAAAAAAAAAGTCATATGACGAGCCATGACAGACTTTGTAAAAATGGAACAAAAGACAAGGAGCCAGGTCAGCTTTGAAGAGCACTGCAGAGCAAGAGAGAGGTTGAGTGAACAGGTTCCATTTTTCATTGGAAATGAATGAGCTAAGCGGCTGAACCTGGAGCAGATTGAGGAGGACTTTAACGCGCACAAAGCTCTAGGAGTGTGGTTCAGACAGGCGAGTACAACAAAATCTGAGCTCTTCAGATGAAAACGTCCAGAACCGGCATTGTGTGAATGTGTGTGCTACACAGTGTTCAGAAAAACTGTACAGGCTCTCTTTTTGCTTTAATGTGCGTGCAGCCTAGGTGATGCTTTATTCTGCTGTTAAAGTGGCAGGTTTTATTTATGTTGCTTAATATTGCTTGTTGCACCTTCTTTGGTGTAGCTCTTTATTCATTGTCAACATTTTTTTTATTTAATTCTTAAACATTTACTATTTGCTGGCTGATTCTTGTAAGGCAGTTGTATATTTATAATTGGTAATCAGTTAGATATATTGTTGACTGGAGCATGGGGGCTCTGTGATGTGGTTCACGCTCGTGTATACGCTGACATGTTAATGCACTTTATGCTGTAGCCTAAGGTGTTCTTTAATTTAATAGTTCCATCATATAGCATGATCATAAACCCAACAATTTCTAAAAATATCTACCACAGTAACATTTACTCTATGTCTTTTAGCCTATAGTGACTTTTTTTTACACAGGTAAAAGTACTTGTACTTGAGTAAAATGACTTTAAAGTAAGCATACTTTTACTTTAGTAAAATATTCTAGTAATCTTTCCATCCTTGCTACACAGTATGTTTCTGTCCCTTTTGTATTTATGCATTTTCTGCCTCTCACGAACACCTGCTCACATTGTGCATAATCATATCTGAAGTACTGTTTGTGTGCATCTGCCATTCTCACTAAGCTGTCTCACTATTAACTGGCTCCTTTCTCAGTGATGCTACACCTGCCAGCTATTGTTTCTGCACTTGCTAGCCCTGGCTGTGCACACAGTTTTAGCAATGAGGGGCCTTCAGATGATGAGTTTGCAGAGGAAACAAGCCAATTTTTTTCCCCCCATTTAGAAGCATTTTTATACCATTCCAGTCAAGGCGCTTGACTGTCCAGCATGTATTTCATCAGCAATATTGGTCCCCAAATGGGCAGCATAAATGTAAAATACACATGTGAGCTAAAAATCACGGTATGGTCCTTTTAAGGCAGTGATTTTCAACCTGCGGGTCAGAATTCTCCACCTTTATTTATTCTTAAATATTTCCCTTTTAGAAACTAATCAAACCATCAAAAACAGCTGCCTGTCTAAACATCCAGCAGTCCTTGAGCAAGACACTAAAAGCCAAGTTGTTCTAGATGGTCAGGTCAGCACATTGTCAGTTAAGGTAGAAAGGTGCAGTCCATTTAGAGAAAACAATACTAAGCATGGCATCCCAGGTCTGTGGTGTTGAAGTCTGATGTTTTGTACAGTCACACTGACCTCCTTAAGTCTTTTCACAGCAATATAAAAAGGCAGAATGCAGTGCATTCTTGCAAATAGCCTTGATATGAACCAGCTTTGGTTTCAAGGTACCACATCATCTGACCACAGTACCAACGTATTCAAGTTCTTGTGTTTCTTGTTTTGTTCGAATTGTTTCATCTCGGGCCAAACTCAAAAGTGTACACACACGAAACACACATGCAGACTTATAATAAGCATCGGGCTGCTGTCATAACAGCAGTCAAGAGCTGCATAATGGGTGGGAACAAATAGACACACTTACTTAACAGCTTGTCAATTCAATTAGCCCACTGTTTTAATGGCTTAATCACAGTCATCCCACCCTCTCTCGCTCCCTTTACTCGGTCTCATTTTCCCTCCCCGGACTCTCCTCCCCTTTCTATTTGCAGAAAATGACAGAAGTGAGGAGGAGCAGAAAGCGAGGGAGGGAGCGGGAGAATGAAAGGAATAGGGGTGAGGGGTTTATAGGAAACAAAAGGAGAATTGCAAGGAAATAAGAGGGGAAGGAAAAATCTAATCAACAGAAGGGAAGAACGTTTTGCGTGAGGGAGAATAAAGAATGGAGAGGTGGATGGAGGGAGGAGTAAATGAGGGATGGATTGCAAAAGGGTTTAAAAAAGGAAGGAAGGTGGGAATGAAAGGGAGAGAAGAAGAACCGGAGGAGGGAAGTGAATAAGAAAAGATGGATGAAGAAGGCAGAATGGAAGGAGGAGGGAAGAGAGCGTTGAATTGGAGGCAGACGGTAAAGCAGTGAATTAGAAGAGCGGTGAAAAGAGCCAAAGTGAGGTATTGGTTGTATCAGGAGGAATAGAGGTGGAAAGTTGGAAGAAAGGACGACCAAGAGACAAAGGAAGGGAAAATGTGTGTGGCGTGGAGCAGCTGTTAGTCAGACAGTAAGAGGACGCCGGGAGGACGGCTGTTAACACCCCAACAGTCAGCTCTGCCTGGACGAGCCACTGAAGGGACATACGTCTCTCCACTCTCCCTCTGTCTGTCCCAAACACATGCAGGAAAAGACAGTGTGGGATTAAAAAAAACACCTGGAGACATTCAGATGTGTCATGATATTAGGGAAAACAAAATGTTTCTACAAGGCATTTGTCCCAGGCTGATGTGATTATTGGTGCATTTTGGTACTTCACAGCTGTTTTAATGAACTATGCATCTGTCTCCTGGCAGACGATTAAAATGAACATTTTTATTTTACCACTTCATAAAATTTTCATGTCACCTGGTCAGTTGGACATGACGACAGCGACCTTAAATAATTTCAAAGCTGTGTGGTAAACATTGTGAACTCTCTTGATGATCGTTTAAGCTGTTTTTCATGCAAAAGACATTTCAGGGTTCCAGCTTCTCAAATGTGAGAATTTGCTGCTTTTCCTTTTTACTTATTAGGGCCCGAGCAGGAACTGCAAGGACCCTATTGTTTTTGCTCGGATTATTATTATTATTATTATTTTTTTTTTTTTTTATTGTAGCACTTTGGCGGCAAAAATGAGGTGCTAGTTTTAATTTATTTTTTGATCATTTTGAGGTCTGTATTGTTTGGTTGGACAGAACAATCATTGTGATGGTCTCTGGGTAATTGTGACAGCATTTCTCACTTTTCAAAATTTTTATAAATTCAATCAATCGATTAATGGAGAAAATTATCAGCAGATTAAACCATAAATATAAGAATCAGTAGTTGCAGTCCTTTACCAAATAGTTCCAAATCAGCTCACCTCAACCAACAACAGTAACATGCTGCATGTATGTTAATTTTGTGCACTTTAAGTACATTTCCCAGAGTACATCTAAATATGTTTACTTAAGTAACATTTACATAAACTTGTATTTTTGCAGCGTGGTATTAGTACTTTTACTTAAGTAAAGAATCTGAATACTTCCTCCACCACTGCAGACACACATACGCACAAAGCGTACAGTCACAGCTGCAGCTGCTATCCCATGCTTCTCTTACCCAGCAGCCCCAGCAGGGTTTGACAACAGCAGACTGGAACACAGAAACACGTAGTTGCCTGGTGTTTCGGATACCACAAAGAGCGCTCTCTCTCTCTCTCTCTCTCACACACACACACACACCTCATCACATACCATCTCTGCTTCTATTTTTTTCCCTCTCCAGCTTCCTTCCAGGCGTTTCTCTCTCTCTCTCTCTCTCTCTCTCATTTTTCTCCACAGTTACATCTTTATACCAGCTTGACAGTCAGTTCCTACCTCTCCTTTTCTGCTCTTGTTCTGTTCCTCTCCATGTCCTTCCGTTCGTGTTCTTCTTGGCTGAACGACCTCGTCTGCGCTCTTTAACAATTCCTTTCGTCAGCTGCTAAAACATTAATATTTGCATTACTTGTCAAAGATGCGAGGCACTGATATTGACAATTGACGATTGATTCTCTAAATAAGTATCAATACTTCTGCATCAATGCATCCATCTCTAGTTGCCACTTCAAGTCCTTCAACCTGATCAGAAAACTGGTTTGGAGATTGTAACGTTTGTCCTTAATGTCGCTGTAGGTCAATTTTACTTCACAGCCACAAACAAGATGCAATTGAGCGGACTAATGTCCTGCCATAATCACCATTAAATATAACCAGTTATCCTAATGAGGTCATTAATTAAGATAAATAATGCATTATGGCAGCATGTGTGTCTTCACACCGCATAGGCCCTGTTAGTGTGATTTCCATATATTAAAGCATTATGGAGGTTTGAAAAATGTTTTTCCCCTCATTTAATATGCAAATTTATGTAGAGAGATGCTCAAAAGTTCTAATCAGCTGTAGTCTAAGGTAAGTATGTCTTAGCAGGTGTAGTTGTGCTACAAGCTTGTTTACAGAGTGGTAGTCTATGGCACAGGAAGACAGAAGGATGAGCCTATGATGACACAATGCCCTGCATACAAGCTACTGTTGTAGTGAATTGTATTATAGTTATTGTAGTGAGGTGCCCTTTAGCAAGACTCTGCACCAGTAAGATGGTGGATTTACTGTTTGGACTTCTGTGGGGAAAGTCAGAATAATCTCCAGCTGATGGTTTCTATAACCTCAAAGGCTTTATGCAGCACATCATGTGTATTCTTGTACATATATGGAAGAAATATGATTCTAAATCAGGTTTCCTGCAACTTTAAAGCAGCATGAGAATGTATGTGAATGCTGTAGGATTTCAAAGATGATTGAATGTGAACATCGTCCATTATTCTCTATGGAGGAAAAAAGTTATTTTTTATTCTGTTCAAAGATCTACATCAGGTCTCACTTCCAAATATAATAGCACAATGCCAGGGGTGTAGTGAAGGGGTGAAATACAGGTGGCAGGGAAAGGACCCAAACACAGACCGGAGAAGTTAAATGTAACACGACATTAGCTCACATGAGAGGCAGGCAGGCAACAGGCAAGTCCACATCCAGTCTTCTCCATCCAGAGACAGAAGCTACAGGGACCATAAACCGGGCCAGATAGGAAACCCAAAACTATGCACATGGCACGAAGTATAACTCTACTAGAGAGCAAAGAGCGAGAAAAGGTATATATATATAGGGAAGTGGCTAACGAGGGAATCAGGGGCAGGTGTGGATAATAAGTGAGCGACACAGGTAAAAATTTCAAAATAAAGCAGGAGATACAGACAAAACTGTAGGCGAAGTAGACTAAAAAATGCTTGTGCCCGTTGTTCAGCAATTTGAACTTGATGTTCACTGAATTAAGCATATTTTATATTTATCATATGTTATATTTTTTAAGTTTAGACAGTTGTTGTGAGATGGAGTTGAACCACAGCCTGTAAACATCCATTAATAAGTCATGTCTCTACAGCATCAACTCGTAATCACGTCTTTTCTAAGCTTGGTGAGCTCAGATAAATCCCACCACTGAAGCGCACCCACTGAGGTCACATTCACATGCAGAATGCACCTGGAGGCCAGATCAGTTCTTAGTTACACACTCGAGTGTGTGACCAAATTAAATGAAAGCCACAAATCTGCCCTGCACTTTCATGTGAGTAAATCTGGCTGTTGATGCTGCATGCACACGCTAACTATAACTAAGACTCCAGTGTAGGTGGTGATGAAGTTCGTCCTTGTCAGGTTGTTTTAAAGTTTTCTTGAGTTAATTATCTTGTATAATGGTCTCTCATTAGCTTTCTCAGTCATTCAGGCATCCAGTTTGATCCTATTAACAATCAACCTTTTAAACATTGTTTCTCTGCAGGCTGCTTGGATCAGCACAAAGTTCACAAAGTGAAAGCAAAGCCACCTGAGCCCTTTGCATCACCCAGTCCAAACACCAGATCAAACCAGCCTGATGGAGGAGACAAACAGAAATGCTGTTTTTAACTTGTAAGACTTGCACTTGCAACAAAGAACTTTTGCACTAAAATCTAAAAATTGAGTGTTATATACTCAGATTAATCCCAATTAGATCTTACTGTACATATTTCAGTGAAGAGCATCTTTGCTATTTGCTCAAAATAGAGGAACAAGGACTTTTGCTACTTGAGATGCATTGTGCTGTACTGCATGGTTCGTTTTTGGATTGATTTTTTTTCATGACCATCAGCTTTAGGTTTCACCACTGAAGCAGTGCAAATTTGCAAATTTGCAAAACAATAGCTGACAGTGTACCCAAAACCACTCACTGCATACGAGCCCCAGTCCCGGAGGCTGGAACACATGGCAGCTCTAATAAGCAATAACACATTAATGCCTCGATTTTAAGCCACTGTCTGAACGCATTTACAGGCTGCCATGTCAGGTGACTGCCTTCACACAGCTCTGAAAAATATCGCCCACCCCTTCCTCCCACTGATTATTTTTCTTATTAGCATCTGTTGGTCGCCAGTCTAAAGTGATGCTGGCGCTGCACATGATGCCACCACAACATCTGCCGTGTTAAAGTGGAAAGCAGAAGTATTCAAACTCACAGGGGGGGTCGGCGTGCCCTCTATCTGACACCAACTTCTCTGGAGTGACTTCTTACAGGTCTCCCAGAAACCACAGCTGGCACCATAATGGAGGTCATCTGGAGAACTGGAGTTCACTAACGGTTAAATACATGGAGATGTAGAGGGTGGATTTGCTTTTAGATTAGATAACTAGCTACTTTTATTAGACATTGACGTATGATTTTTTTTTGTTACAGATTTCAGAAAAATAAGAAAGTATTAAGGAGTATTAAGAAGAAGATTAGCCTAAATTGATTTTCCCCTCTATTTTGATTTTATGTATGAATACATTTAACACAAAAAAATACATGGTCTTCTCTTGGTGCAACATGTGTGACACTGAAGAAGTGAAGATGTTTTGCTTGAGAAAAGCAAACTCTCTAAAAAATAATGGATCATTTTTTCACACTACTGTTGGTCAGAGGTGAGTGCACTAAAAAATACTAAATGTCTTCCGAGAGGAGGCTCAGCCGTCATTAGTGAGGGTAGCTTTCTTTGGATAGCTCACTTGTTTTCTGAGATTCAGAAGAAGATTTCGGATATTAAAACCACTTTATCAACCTCATCACCATACAACGACGTTAATATTAAGCAATCCTTCAAAACTTCAGATGATGTCAAATGACAGCTTTATGTTCAATATACTGTACGTCTGTCTGCACATGACAAACGTGGAAAGAACGTGGTCACGTAACAACTTGCTGAAAACAGGTTTAGAGGACTCAAAGACCAAGCAGATAGAGATAAAAGACTGTCCAACGTTAAGCAGGCATGCGAAGAGGCTGTAACACCCAATGAAGAACACATAAGACAATCTGACCCTGAACTGATCTGCAGGTGGGAGGAGACGTCAGGTGTCTGGCGAGAAAGTCTGAGGGCATCTAGTGGATGGCTAGAGGATGGCAGGTCTGAGGAGTTAGAGGAGAGTACATGGCCTAGGGGGAGCGAGCAGAGGCTGGAGACGGGGTCAGAGAGTCAGGCCGGCAAAACAAACAACTAGACAATCTTCATGAAGGGCACACGTGCTCCTGCATTGGTGCTGAATATATATATGCAGAATTGTCCAATATAGACGTTGTTTCTGTAGGAATACAGGGCTGGTTTTTATTGATCCCTGCTTATGCTCCAGCATTTGAACCACTGAATAAGTTAAATTAACTTGGTGTAACATAACTTGATGATGTGTGCATTAGGGAGAGGGAGCTATGATCTGCAGCACTCAAATAAAATGTGGTTTATTACTTATTTTTGATTTGATGTGTGCTTCCCAAAAGCATTTATTCTTTTTAATGAAACCATCAAGCTGATATAGAGCTTAATAACATATTCACTGTGCCCAGACTTGGGAATACTATCAGCTGATATTAAGCCACACAAAAATATTATAAATATATAAATTCATCTTTTTATTGTGTTTATTTTCTTTCTGTAAATGGATAATCTGCATTATCCTTCATTATCCAATGCCATCCTGCATCATGCTGTAGTAAATGTTCCCCGTCCTTAACTATCCCACTTCATCTTCATCATTTTATACATCTCTTGAGCACTCACTGAACATATTATAGCATTTGTAGCCCTCCCTAGAAGGATAAAAGGAGAGAAGAGCTTCTGCAGCTGACTCTTAAAGGGAAATTCCTATATTTTTAAACCTGGGCCCTTTTTACATATTTTGGGGTTGAAGTGACCACTACTTACCATATGTTCTGGGATTGGTCCAGAAGATCACGTAATGTTTTGTTAATGAGTATGTTCTTTTTTGTTTAACCAGAGTCAGAGTTGAAGAGAAGGGTTCAACAAAACGGTTAGTGTCTTTAGGGATCCTCTCCATAATGATGAACAACAGCCTGAGCTTGTCAGAGGCAACAACAAGCACTTTTAGTGGACGCACTTTTCACGGGCGCAGCTGCACACAAGGATTACGTTGCAGCCACTGCAGCACGTTCGCGGATGCCAGCTGAGGCGGAACAATTCCAAAAGTCATTTTGACCCCAAAATTTGTAACATAGGGCATCAGTTCTTCAGTATCAGCACCTCAACATGTACTCTGGCATTTTTAGTAGTGTCAGTCCATTGCCTGTCTCTGTCCTACTAACACCAGCGGTGGAAGGATGATTTCTTCATGTTCATCATGACATCATTGGTTTCATTGGGTACCTTTTGTTTTCCAAGAGTTACCTACACGTGATCATAGAGGATTCTTTGCCATGTGTGTTGGTTACTGATTGCATTTGCTTTGACTATTTGCTTGTAACATAAACAATAATGACAATGCCTTCTCCTTGATGGTGAATCTGACTGAATCAGCAGTGACATATCACAGTTTTTATGCATCAACTTTTCTGCAGAGAAACAGAAATGTTTGTCTCAAATGCTAATTTTGTGTTAACAAGACCAACGACTTGATTTAAACCATAGTAAACCGCGCACATTTAAACTTTTGAACAAAGTGTAGTCTGAATTTCAAACTGCGCCTCTGCTGGCAAATGAGTTAATTTGTTCACTTGTAAGCATAATTAAAATGATGATTCACCACTACTATGGTGTGAACTGATGAAGAGTAAGCGGACATTGTGAGCAGGCACTTCCTCTATGGGCTGTGGATGAAATGAGAATGCTGGACAGAATAATAATAGTGACGTTAGGGCTGTGCTACACTCGGGGCCAGGGAGCAAGTAATTACATGGAGGGGGAATAATCTCATTATTAAAAAATCATAGTCATTGCAAAACCTCAGTCAGGTCCTTCTTTAAAGAAATAGATAATTACTGCAAAGGTTATAAGGAAAAGAAAAAGATCAGAATGTAAGATTAGTGACAGTGATGTAATGACAATAGTAATTCGAAATTACAGTCTGTTTAAGGCCAGGAACGGCTGTCTGAGACTGGGAGCAGATTACAGAAACATTAACTTTTTTCCAGAGGCAATTTATCTTGCAGCACAAGTTTTGAACACATTGTGATTAAGGCTGCAGTCACACATACAATCAGCGCAATCGGGGGTGGTGCAGAATTGCCTCAACTCAACTCTGATATATATTCTGATATGTGGTAATTAAGGATGCAATGATAGATAGGATGTGACTAGACTAAATGTGCATAGCAGTAGTAGCAGGAAAGAAAAAACCTCTGTTTCTTGCAACATCTCAGCATCCTGCTGTGGATTGTAATGCTGTGGTGTGTTTGCCGTGTGTGGTGTTTGAGTCTTTTATCAGTCGCAGCAGGTCAGACGGTGACTTCACAGATTTGATTTGCTGTGACCCCGAGTGTCCAGGTTTCCTTTGGCAAGAAGCTGAATCCCCCGCAGCACTGCCAAACATCAGGGATGCTGTCCTGTAGTCGATGTGCCGCGCTGACCCCACCGCACTGTGTCGCCCTGTGGATCCACAGAGAATCAGAAATCCGATGAAAAAACAGGGACTACAGAGCGTGGAGGAGGAATACTGCAGTTTCTGTCAGTCAGATTTATTCACATAGGCCTTAATCATATTTACAAGGTCAAAGGACTTCACTAAATTGACTAGTTTGTTAACATCATGCATAGTAGTGGTTTGTTTACATACTGCAACCCTGTCTACTTGAAAATATGTCTTTATGCTACTAATTTGTGATATACTACTGAATTACGTTCTTTTTTTATTTACTAAGTTCCCCTCCACTAAAAAATATGTTTTCCTTCTTGTTCCTACAGTTAAGTGTTTGAGCTTCACTGTACAGAATGATGTCTGTGCACCAGAAGCCACCAATCAGAAACCACAAGACAACCTACCTAGGCAAATATACTGAAACGTAAAGGTACAGATTCAACACAGCCTTCTAGCAGTCCAAACCATGCTGAAGTGCAAATATCAACATGTAAATAGTCACTGTGTAAACATTGTACGTACATATTCTAGCAAATAATCTTAACCATAAATCATGTCAAACATTAATTAACTTAACTCATAACTCTTACATATGTTTTAAGGCACATCTGGAGGGGATCTGTAACATTTAACCACAATCACGATCTTTCCCTAAAGTGCTTTGTTACCTAACCACACATGCGTTTCTGTAGCATCAAAGTCTGGCGCTTTGCACTTCTTCTGGCTTACTAGATCTCTGAAGTTGAAGTTGGGAGATAAATCCACATATCCGGATTATGTTCCGCACAACAAAAAGGGAGCACTGCAACATTTTGTCTTTTAACTTCCTGTTTATCCACAGGTGGGACTGGAGTGGCTGCTGCTTGTGACCACCTTCACCATCACATGTTAGCAAATATCCAACCTGTTTTACTAGATAGCATTAAGGACTGCCACAGCTGAGGAAAGAAATGAGACTTTCATCCACAGGGGTCTTAAAAACATTAACCACTATTAGTTTGTCTGTCAGCTGTGTTTCTTACCCTCAGTAAAGCAAAGGCCAGAAATAAAAGCAAAGCAGGAGACAGAGGTTCATTACGGCACAGAGAACCAATTGGCCACACTATCCTTTTTCCGAGTCGGCTAACCACTGCTTTGGGTGATTATAGATTTATATATCTCTGCTTCCTCTTCACCTCTTCACACATCACAGAGTGTTCCTGAAGTTTTCCCTTTGGGGATGAATCCAGGGAGTTTTATAAATTGTGGTCATGTATGGGAGGCTTTTAACTGATCTCTGGCCACTGAGAGTCACCAGAGCATTTCCAGCGGTTTCCCCCCCATTGCGCAATGTGAATATTGCTGTTTTTTATTCGGACATAAAAGCTGCTGCCAAAAACATAAAAAATGAACAAAACTGAATTACAGACCACACTGAATGGCAACCGCTTGGATAACATTCACAGTACAAATGAGTGTTTTAGCATCAATAAGCTCATTGTTTTTTATTTTTTATCTTTTTATTTCTGGCCTGCAAACTCTGCTCTCATCAGCCTCATTTCCAGATGCAGCAGGCAGGTGTTTTAGTGAAAATGCTCCGAAATGACTGTCTCCCCACAGAGCATCACTCGACCCTCCTGCTCCTGCATCGCCGTCGCCTCCATTATGAATATTGCACCACATCTTCTCCCCCCTACTTATCTCCCCCACTTCTTTCCACCCCCCCGCTGCCGGCTGCCACGACACGTCTCTCATAATTCCTCCTGCTATATGGCTGCCGTCAGGTGATGAAATGGTTTCCTTGACCAGAGCGGGGCCTGGCAGTTGTTTTAGTGTTTGGGTTTCAGCAGAGCGATAAAGCATCGCTGGCTAACCCCGGCTGACAGAGAGCTATATGTAATAAGGCCTGTCGCTCTTGTGCCAAATTGCTTGCTGCATTTCAATTAAGGGCTCTTCAGGAGTGAAAAAGGCAAGATCAGACATGGAGCATCGAGTTGGTATGATTGCATGCACATACACACAGACAGACACAGCGCTGACATAGCTCCTAGTGGAAGACAGATAATAAATGTAACATGCACAACACACTTTAAGCTGTTGGTCCAGAGTGAAATGTTGTACAGACATTCGCAGTTTACAGGCAATGTATCCTAATGTCCTTGTTGAACCCATGACCTTTCATTCAGTGCAACATTTTTACAGACAGCACACATATTTAAAAAAAAATTAAAAATCCATCATTATAAATCAGCCGCACTTTTTTAAAACGTCTGTTTCTTGATAGCAGCTGACTAAACTAAAACACCACCTGCACCCAAAAGGCGCAGCCAACTATTGCTGAAAGCTCTGAAAACATTCAGTCAAAAATGTGTTACACTTCTTGTTACTTCACATGAACGTTTGACCTCCTCCAGTGCAAATGATGCCGAGAGTGGACCTTTCAGTGGAGTAAGAGACATCATGTGTACAATAATTACATATTCATGGAGTCTAAGCTTTTTACTCGAGGTTTTTTTAAAGAATTTCAAATGAGGTAATTGAACTTTTTTTGTGGAAAAACCATGTCAGGCACAAATTATGGGTCATGGCAGATGTTTCAGGTCCCGGGCGTGGTCCCAGATGATCAGATTATGCCAGAACACAGCTGGAAAAAGTTGTAAACTATCGTGAGTGAATTCAGCGTGTCGGTCCTTTTCAACAGCAGTTTGCTTTACTTGCAATGGTTCCTCAGAGGCATCATATGTCTTTCATATTATTCCAATTACATTCCAGGATATACCCAGTGTCCTTTCTCTCACAGAAAGATTTCTGTTTCAGTCTTTGGACCTGAATAGAATCAGTTTCACTCCTGTACTATACTTTACTCTGAAACCACCCTACATTCTTATGCTGACTTCACCACCACTGGATCAAATATCATCTTTGATCAACTTTGATCAACTTTGATCCCTCTTGTGATTTGGTTTACTTTACATTGAGCAAACAGCCTTACAGTAGCAAAAGACCCTAGTTTCCGATTTTTAAAGGTAAATAAAAAGGTTTTTTTCAAATTCATCAATAGCTCTCTCTCTAAGCCTCACTTCACCTTCTTTCTTCTCCAGTTCCAGAAATGCTTTATCCTCTGCACCTTCTGTTCTATTGTGCAGCGACGGTGCCCTCATCAAAGTGAAGCAAAAGCGCGAGGAGAGGGTTCAGCATGCAGTACAAAGAACAGACGCTGCAACATTGTGTGTGTGTGTGTGTGTGTGTGTGTGGCACCCACCAGAATGGCTGATTGAGACTCCCTTTGTTTTTCCCCATGCCTCAGCCTCATTTATAATCATAATAAGCTTTATGTATACAGAACTAAAATTTACAAAATGCTTCACATAGGAGAAAAACATGCAACACAATCAATAAAAAACGCGCCAAAATTTATACCAGCAGTAAAAATGAAAAATATAAGCATGCAACACAGAGGCAATAGTGTGAAAAATGTGAAATATTAATTTATGCTGGTTATTACACATAGAATGTGTGTAGCAATGATTTATAGATATTAACATACTTTAGAGCATCTAATAACACAAGAGGTGGATTGGAATGGAACGGTTTATGCCTCTGTCTTGTTTGTTCACTAATTAATTCCCCTCAAACTTGCCCTCCCTTTCACATTAGGTGGAAGGTGTGAATAAACACCAAGTGCAGGCTGAATGTCTGCAAACCTCACAGCTGAAATCTTCGCACCTGAGTGACGAGGTGATCTTACTTCTCAAAAACAATGAACTCTCTTTAAACCTGCAGGGAGGTAAAAAAACAAAAACACACCACACAAATTCAGTCCAGCTTAGCATGGTCTGTGTGAAGAGTGTATCGGGATTTCCAAAGATCCACCACTGACTGCCACACAGTCAGCAGTGAAACAGGATGAAAGGTCACTCTTCTCTACATCAGAAGAGAAAAGATGGTGAGGGAGGCAGCTCTGTGTTTACGAGCTTTCAAGCCTTCAGAAGACAGAGTGCAGAGGGCTGAAGGAACATAAGCCCCAGTATCAGTTTATTTCTTGATATCTTTCTTCCACCACAGGTCCACCATGGCTTCTTTATTGAGGGTCTTATCTGGGCTGTAGGTCAGATGTCTGTCTAATTTGGGTCATTTTTACTTTATCTGGGCTGTAGGTCAGATGTCTGTCTAATTTGGGTCATTTTACTTGGGTGAAACGCACCATGTGTCTGATCAAAGCTGTCTCAGGAAAAGTAAAAATATAAAAACAAGACTAAAAGTCTAAAGTCGTGGCTCATATAAAGGTTTTAGAAACAACAACATCCTGAAGGTATTTGCTTTCCTCTGAGCCAAACCAAGTGTGGAGCTAAAAACATAAAGTTTATCCTGAAAGTGGCATCAAAGGAAAGGCGATTTAAATAAAAAGAGATTTGTCCTTAACAAGAGTGGACTACTAACAGTTTACACTGTGTTGAATGCATGAAAACATTTGCAAAGCAGATTTTTTTTTAATATTTTGGAACCCGCATCGACTACATTCATGTTTGCAAGCTAACAGTCTACTTCTTTCCTTGCCTTTGCTACATCGTCACCTAGTGTCAGTCAGTAGAATAGCGTGTAACTGGCGGCAGGAATGTGTTTTGCATGTGTGCATTCATGAGCGTCCTCGTGCATGTGCAAAAGACAAACAAAACAGGGACCACATATAGAACCATTGTTGCATAGCACTACCAGAAGAGTAATAGAGAACACCTGAAACCAGTTTGGCATCAACAGGCTGCAAACCCTATTGTGTTACAAAGTTGCTTCACATATAATTGACAGACCAAGCAGCATTTTTCAAATGCAGGGGGTGGAAACCGCCTCCAACCTCTATGTGTAACCTAATTGTGTTAGCGGGGATTCAGGAAGTCCAGTTGGAGTAACAAATGAATCGCTTATCAGACGCCAAAACACTGTGCAACGGTTTGTAATACTCACAGGCAGGATATTACAACTCTGGAAAGTTTTCACAGCAACTGTCGCGAGGCATGTATTTGATTGGAGGCCTTTGCCTGATGATGTCGCATTGCGTTTTCAGCAAAGGTTGAGCCTGGTTCAACTGATTTGTCAGACAACACTGCACCTCCGCTGCATCAATGGCTCCATTCAAATGAATGGTTTTTTCACGCAGAGCACAAGTCGGCCTGAATGCAGCCTCAGTGTTCCACCATACAGCACCACACCTTTAAAGAATGCTGTCAACAACTTAACAGTCAGGCTTCCTTCACAAGAAACATGTCGCTGCGCTTTATTCAAACACGAAGGCTCCAAACATCCAGAAGAATAACAAACCTGAATTGAATGATTACTCTGCACCAAGAGGTCTTTGTCAGCTGATGTTTACATCCTTGAAACCTCACTCAGCTGATCCAATAGATTTCAACTTCACTGACAAATCATTAGCGATTGTGAAGGCTTTGACATAACTATCCCTACTTAAGATAGGTGGCTTTGTAAAGATGCTAGCGTGGATGTTGGCAGAAAATCTAGAATGAAGAAGTAGTTCTGTGTCTGTTTGTACAACACACAGCAGTTTGCACTGACTACAAATGACAATTGAATGTTAAGGCGCATTGTGTAGTTGAGCAGCTGTTATAGTTCTTGTATGATTTTACCAATATTCATAGTTGTTTTAAAATCTCCATGCACAGTAATTAAAACCCTGTTGGACAGAGAAGTTGGTGTAAGCTAATGTACAGAAATTACGCAGAACTATAGAACTATACTAGAACTGATAATTATCTAAGAAGAACATCTCCTAAATCTCCCACAGAACAATATTAAAAATAATTTTATCGCCTTCAGCAAAGACTCAGCTGCTCCGACTCCTCGCTCTCTGTCAGAAAACTGGGATCAGTGTTAAAAAAGCCCTCAGGCAGAAATCTCTTATAGCCAGAGGATAACAGGATGGGAATGTTTCCTCCAAAGCCGAGAAATACTGTGGAGAGCAAGACAAATACAGGAGGGCCAATTAATGCAAAGGAGACATACCTAAAAATACACACACATGCACTTACACTCACCAAACAGACTGCTTATCAGAGGCTGGGAGAGGAAGATCAAAGCAGCCACAGCACAGCGTGGAGAGGAGGGGTATGAGATTGAGACAGAGCTGAGAAGTGCGACGTATGATGGGAAGGAGAGAGAGAGAGAGAGAGAGAGAGAGAGAAAGGAGGATGAAGAATGGAGGAGAGGCAAAAGAACATGAGGGAGGCTGATGGGGAAGAGAGAGGGGGGAGAACGAGACGGAGTGGCAAAATGAGACAGAAATGAAATGCTCAGATCCAAACCGTCTGAGAGGAAGGCAGACACAGTCAAAGATTTAAAAGCAAGAGTGTCTGGATCGCAGTTTGACAGATAGAACAACTCCCTCGAGTGGAGAAAGGATACAGATAAAACAGACAAATGACAAGGGCTGATAACATGTTCAGAGTGCAGAGGGAGGGAAAATAAGCTGTGTGAGGTTGACTGTGACAAGAACTTTGAAGAGGACTGAAAACAGCTGATGTAATGAAGGCTCTAATGTGGGGTGGTGGGGGGGGGGGGTGCAAACATGAACGCTTTAAACTGCTGTGAATTGCTGGAAGGGACAGGTGCACTTCAAACGTCTGTTGTGAAGACCAAGAGATTTTAAAAACATTTTCTTTGAGCTGGCTCACCCAGCAAAGTTCAGCCTTTTCTCAAACTCTAGCCTTGCTAGCAGTCAGTCATAGCCGGGCTAAACCACTAGGGGGCCCCTACTTTTCCACAGCTTTTGAATTATGTATGTATCCCTGACACCTTGATGTACGCATCAAGTAATGGAGCACAGCAGACTACACATGCTGTAGTCTTACTTTGGTAATAACCCCCAACACCAACCCTGTGCATGACCCCCAGGCTGTCATAATTTAATTAAACACAGTTTTTATTGGGATATTCCCTTCCACAAGACATTAGGCAATGAATGATTAATAGCTTTTTTGGCCACATGAGGGCAGAAGGTATCGGCCTCATTAGCTGCTAGATGTTAAAACGTCCTTAACAGCTACTCACTAGAGTTCAAGCTCAATAGTACTTGCCTGAAACAAGATGGGTGATAGTTCTCTGTGGGATCGTCACTGCAAGCGGCACTTTTTGTATGACAGTGTGTCGCGAATTAGTGATTTGATGAACTGTTTACATAAAATAAATATTGATTTGGGACGTTTTAAGGCCCCCATCACAACATTGATAGATTCTGTGATTTATTTTAAAATTCTTTGCCATTTTCCCAATGTGTGTATGTATATATATATACATGTATTTTATGGTTTTGTAACCACTGTACAGGCTACTTAGTGCTGCACAGCTCCATTTTTATTTAATCTAATCTTACTGCTACAATCCAAGTTACATGCAGTGACCGTGAGGTCGTCCAGCCTTGGTATAAAGTTGCTCCTGTCCTGTCAAACGCATATAACGTTTGCAAAGCCGCTAAACGTAAGAAAACACTTTAAGCTCTTCTAACTGAAAGCCCACAGTTTTCAATTACATGTTGATGTACAGTCACTAGCAGTAACTCAGTCTGATCAGTTTAACAAGTTTATATCACTGCTCCAGCTAACTACATCCCCGGAGATCACAGTTTAGAAGACCACATGGGGCAACTGGTCAAAACTGCCACATTTCCCTGTGCAGCTTTAACAAGTCAAATAGAACGCCTTCAATCAGGAAGCATGAAGTACATGCTCACTGTGCATTTTCAAGCTTTTCCTTCTCTTCTCTCTCATAATACTATCTTGTATGTGCAGCACAACACCCTTTTCTAATTGGATACCTCTGCTTGATCGAAACTTCTCCTTCCTGTCCGTCTCTCTTCCCCCCTGGTCATTTCTCTGCCTCTCTGGCATGTCACTGAGCCGCTCCCCTCTCAAACCATAAAGATAATGGCCTCTGTATTTTCTTCTGAGCAGAGAGAAAAACAAGGGGCTCCACTCTTAATGCCAGCCAAGCAGAAGATAAAGAACAAGGGCGGTTAAGCTTTGTCAACACAGAGACACAAAACTCCGAGAGATAAAACAGACTGGAGAAAACAAAAAGCCTTGACTGTGGATATAATGTGCAGTTCCTGGGAGACTCCGGGCGCTATGAAAGGCACGGACCGGAAATTAAATGTAGAGGAAGCTGGAAAAGTAACCCAGGCACTCCACAGGTTCACAAAGGTAACAAAGGAGAAAGCTTCCACTTTCTTTGTTTGTATTTCCCATGAAGGGGGGGGGGGGGCTATGAACATCAGCTCACTGTGCTGCCTGAAGTGCTACCATACATCTGAAAGCTTATGAATCCCAGTCCATCCAAGAAACAGAAACGCTTGAAGCCCCCACTGTTTTGCCTTTATTTTATAAAGGTCTGCTGCCTAACATCCGTCTCTTAGCAGCGTGTTTGAACTTTCTGTGCCACTGAAAGTACCCACACTCTGTCCTGGATTTACATCTGTTTATCCTGCCATTTAGAAAGTTGCCTCACAGCATGTAGAGGCGTTTATAGACATCAGTCATGGCTTATGCATGTTTCTGGAACTTTAGTAGTATAACTAGTATAGTTCGGCACTGTGCTCCTGCAGTTCAACTACACTTATTCAGTCAGTATTAGCAGAAAATGTGGCCAGAGCGCGAGTATTGATTGAGGTGCGCAGGTTTGGTCACCTTCGATGGGGAGTCAAAGCTTCCTGCTCAACAGAAGGCTTTATTAGCTTCTCAGAGTTCTTATGAGAACACACCCAACTCGCACCTGTTAGACCTTTACCCAGGTAACGCGTTGCACCGGGGGCCATCACACAGGATATTTCAAACCTCCAGCAACACTTGTAATATGAGAGCAACGTTATTATGAGACACGCTTCAGAGCTGTGGGCGTCAGTCTGTCATGAGGTGAGGCGCTGGGAAGACCAAGCATCACGCCGGCAGGGAGGTGTGCTGGAAAAATAGGCATACTTTTATTTTCAGTCTCTAAAGAAAAACACATCAAACCGAAGCAGAACATGGAGAACACTTTGTAGTCTTTGCACGGCTCTGAACATCTCTGCTGCTGCTCTCCAAAAATACAAAGCTGTCCCACCAGTCTCTTCTTCTTCTTCTTCTTCTTCTTTTACCGTTTTATGGCGAGTGGCAACCAGCGTAAAAGGTGCATTGCCACCACCTACTATATTGGAGTTATGTTGCCGCGAGTGAATAACCCACCCAACCCAAAGAAATCATCATCACTTTCATGTGGAGAATAACTCTTGGTCTTTGTCATTTGATTTGGAACTACACGTTAAACAAAGGGCACAAAGGAAACATTGTGTGAGAGAATGTTCACATTAACAAAAAGGTTTTAGCAAATAGTTAGTGAGGGAGTTGGCACTTCCTCACACAGTCTCTCATTACTGCTAGGTGTTGTTTGCTTCCCTTATTCATGCACCTTGAAAGTAGGTGACGTTGTGCCAGAACACCATACTACAGTTTTTCATATCAACAGCCTTGATGTTTAACTAAAGTTCCTTTTAAAATAGCCGGAAAGCTTAAGTTATACATATGTAGCAGTCGACTTGAATAATGATCGTTTCTGGGGTTTTCAACACGCATGTGATATAGTACACATAACACAATGATTATGCCTTAATTTATCTAAAATGTTTAATGATTGGGATATTTTCTTATTGCACAGCCACAGATATTTTATTCCATAAGCCTAATGTCAGATTTTTATTTATTTTTAATTATTTTATTTATCTTTTTTTCAAATGTTTATTCTTTGTCTTAATCAATTCAGGGTTGAGGGGGGATTGTTTATCAAACCCTCCTCGCACGCACGCACGCACGCACGCACGCACGCACGCACACACACACACACACACACACACACACACACACACACACACACACACA
>JAVQJF010084324.1:0-104185 GCA_036023855.1 Gadopsis marmoratus | reverse complement strand
GCCCCCTTGATTTGCTGGGCATTTGGGCTAAATTCATTCAGCCCAGAGACGCTGACTTTGGACCAATGACAGCCAGCGTGGTGCTGCAGTGCTGTGACAGAGTGAACAGACAGGGGGCGCAGCGTCCAAACCATGTTGACAGAACACAAAAACACTAAATCATAAACTGAAGCTGTCAATGAAGCAAATCAATGTTGGGTAAAGTTAACATGAGGCCACCGAATCGCTGTGCAGAGACACAACGAGCTGCTGAAGACAAACAGGCTTCACTGTCACAGATTGTGGACTGAATGTTGTGGGACACACGAGCTCTGCGGGGTCCGACGAACCTCCGACTTCACTGCAGCGAGGCGAGTTTCAGAACCTCGTTGATCAGTTGTCTTTTTTAGATTTAGCCAGTTAGCTGAGGGCCTGTAGTTCATCTCTAGCTGGACCCTTTCTGACATTGTCGGCTGCGCAATGGAGCATTCTGATATATTATGGAGTCTAACATCATTCTTGCAAATATATTTTTTGTTAAAAATGGCATGTTGCTAATGTGGACAGAGAAAAATAGTCACGAGAGTAAGAGATACAGAGAGTTTTTTGGCACCAGGCCTTTCTTGTGAGTACTTCTATAGTGTTATTCTAGAGAACTTGTTATAATTTATAATAAGATATAAAGTGTTGTTGTAACTTGCTATCTGATATGATGCTGTTGCAGCGCAAACTATTGATGGGTACAATGCATTTGTCAGCCCCCCCATCCAATGTCACCACCAGCCGTCACTGGTCATATTGTCTACCATGTTAGCATGCTAACATCTGCAAGTTGGCAGTGAACACAAAGTACATTTGATGCTGATGGGAAAGTATTTGGACTAATTGAAATTTTGACCTGATGATAGAGCGAGATGGAAAGTTAAGGCGTCACAGAAGTTTCCGACATCATGACGGGAACATGAATGTCTATACCAAATTTCATGGCTATCCATAAGCAATAGTTGTCAAGATTTTTAGCTGAAATCCAAACCAGTCAACCTGCTTGTGACGCTATAGGAAAAGTCAGGGGATCTCCAACGTCAGTAGGATTCATCCTCTGGGGACCAATATCATCCTTATAAAATTTCATGGCAATAGTTGTTTCACTCTGGACCAAAGTAGACTAACCAACAGACTGACATTGCCATCCATAGAGCCATGCCACTAGCATGGTTTCAAAGTAACACTACTAAAACACTTTACAGCCCTCTAAGTTCCAGCAAAACAGAAAATTACACCTTCATGAACTGTGAAACTAGTAAATGCACTAGGAACTGCCATCTAAGTGGAAAATGCATCAAAATGTGTATTATATAATACAAACAATAGGTGTAATTTCTATAAATGTTGCTCCCAGTAAAACCATACAGAAACAAAAATGTATTTTCTCTAATTTGATGTGAAAGTGTAGAATACCCTGTTGGCTCTTTGCAGACTGTGATGGGACAGATTTACCATGGTTTTCTGTGGGAAATAGTTTCTAGGGAAAAAAAAGCCCTTTCAAGTAAATATCTAAGTGTCGGTCTTAGATACTCAAACATACACTGTGATGGGCGGCCCGCCGATGATCAAAAATATTAGGTTCCTGATAAAAGATATACCTTAATGTGCTGGTTAAAATGATATCTTCAGTGAACTGTTTGCTGTGCTTTCATTTCCAATTTGGAACACCACATGGTGCTTATCTTGGTGTAAGAAGCTCTAATCTTTATGTTTTCACACTGATGAGTGCTGTTTTTAGCAAGGAGCAAGCTCTCTCTTGAGCTACTTAATCTTGACTGGTAAAAGAAATAAAACGCTTGTGGCAGCGACGCCACTGTAAACACACTTGTCACTGTGACTGCAAAGACAAAGAGATGTGGGATTCTTTGACGTTTTTGGAGTGGCTGCACAAACACAGGTGTCTCTCCCAACTGGTGGTGAGACAGCAAACAGCTAACGTGACCCAAATAATTAAAGAGCCGTCAGTAATTCATTAAGCCACTTGCCTGCTGTTGAACGGGTTATCCCAGGGTATCACGTGACTGCCACTGGGACCAATCAAGAAGCTGATGCGATCATAAAAGCCCTTGGATGTGGGCTGGGCGGCTGAACTCTGGCCCTGGCCGGCAATGGCAACGGGGTCAGGCGAGCCGCGACAGTAGGTCTGACCCTGGCAGGAGATTTGAGTGCAGCAGTCTGGGTCCATGCAGTCGACGAGCCCATCTGGAAAACGGGATGGACAGTCGAGACAAGGAGGGAAAGCTTTGTTGACCTGGATGCATTAGGAATGTGTGAGCGTCTCCATTATTGTGTTGAGCTCTAGTGCACACAGATGACTTCTAACATGAACCTAAGTTCATTAAAGCGACAGCAGAGATCCTGAGCTGACGTGAAAGTATGAACTACTTCAAAGTATGTCACCTACTCTTATACGAACCTCAAAAGTTCTATGCTTGTTCATCGGGCTGAGGAGCAGTTGTTTCACTCCAGAGTATTAATATGTAGTCTCAACTACTCTTTATAATTGATCTACTGTATATTTTAGCGCATGCTGTTTAACAATCTGCTCTGCAACAACATTTGCATATTCTTTCCAGTGATGTTTTATGTATGATTGATTTGTTTTGTTTGTTTGCGCCGTCACAGAGGAGCCCACTTCAAAGCCAATTTTGTGTCTTGTACAATAAGCGATACACAGACGAGTTTTTCTGAGGCTAAAAGGCTATTTGTACGAGGCTTTCACTGCTTCCTACCTCCCTCGTTATCCTTGCCATCTGAGCAGAGCGTTTCGGTCGCTACGTCGCATCCCAGCCCTCTCCATCCTGACTGGCAGATGCAGTGCCAGACGTTCTGATCGAGGACGCACCTCCCATTGTTGTTGCACAGCCCGGGGCAGCCGTCTGTCAACACATCATGTACGTGTCAAACAGCCGAGCAAGTCGGAACAAGGAAATCAGGAGGAGAAGGGGAGGAGGGGGGGAGAAGACAAGAGCGAGGGTGGCATTTATTGTGGACAGGGGCAGAGTAGGGACAAAAATGGTAAAAGACAGTATTGAGTGAACATACAATACAATACACCTCTGACAGGACTGAGGATGTGGGGGAGGGTGTGAGGAGTTACAGTCGTTTCACATGAGTTTCAGGAGCATGTACAGTGGACTAAGAGAGGGGAAAACCTGCTGAGCAGTTTACATACTGTTAAAAGGCCAATGGGAGGCACTATGTTTGAATGATGAGTCAAATCCTCATGGCAATTGGAGTTTTTTGTGTTAAAATCAAGGTTTGAATGATTCTTTAGGAGTCATTCAAGTGACTTGTGTTTTGGTTGCATTCACTCTGAGTGTGATTTTCAAATCAAGGGCTGCCTTTGAGCCAAACCTTTGAGGGTTCCTTTCTCAATTTCGATCAAGATTTAAAGGAGTCCTTGTGAGCTCAAAGTTGCACAAATCCCATTTAAGAGGCTGAAAATCAGTGGCTGTCTTGGAAGTTTAATGCTTTCGCCTGCAAATAATTAAAGTAGGAATAACCCATTGCAGATGTTAGAAACACTCATGTGAAGTAACGGCAACATCAAAGGGGAACAGGAAGTATATATGTAAATAGGGGAAGAAGTGTGGGGAGGAGAGGGAGGATCTAGAGTCTCTACATTTACAGAAAACAGAGCACTTGCTGCCAGATCGCATTCCTTCTAGTGGAGGGTGAAGACAGGGAGCCGAAACATGACTAAACCACACCAGTTTTGGGCGTTTAATCTGGCAGACACAGGGAGTTAAGACAGGGGGAGAAGGGACCGTGGAGTCTGTGGGAGACTGGTTAAGACGGACAGGAGATGAGGAAACATATCGGGGGAGCAGGATCACAGCAGAAACATTATGATCGACTTGGACATAGAACAGGTGTATAAACGCCGTGCTAGGAAAGACAGAGAGCAGGGAGGGATTGTTCGTGACAATCTCCCTTGGGGGGTAGTGGTTCAATTTACCTTTATATCCTATCTTGACTGCTCCTATTACACAACCGAGGAAAGGGAAACATTTGGAAAAGAAAATTACTTATCTCTGTGGTGGCAGAGAGCTAAGACTGACAAACACATTTACTTATTGTAACTTACAGGGAGCACAAAAAGTGGAAAACGGTTGCTGGCATAAAGCTGATGTTCCTAACATCTTGGTTTAAATATTTTGAAAAGAAGCTTTGCAGGTAGTTTTTCCCTACGATTGTTGTTGTCTTTGCCACGTTTTAGCTTCTGCTCTAATTTAAATCTCTCGACTCTTTAAATCACAGTTGTTATGTGATCGAGCTGAATTGCTTACTCTATGCATGAGTGACAGGATATGACTGGAAAGCTGCAGGCTCACCCGTTTTTTTTCTTAAACAAAGTTAACATTTTTTAAGCAAAATAAAGGTGTTCATCTGGATCAGAAAAAAAGAAAATCTTGCATGTAGAGTATAATTCTCAAGCAAAGTGAAAAGTGATTTTTTTTACCTGATACTCTGGAATCCAGGGCTATACATGTAAGCCAAGAGGGAGTTGGAGAGAGACAGATAGGTAGGCAGACAGGCATACAGACATAAAATAGAAAAGAGAACGGATAAAAGTAGGAGTTAGGTAAAGAAATGCAAATAGAAAAGGCAAGTAGAAAATTGGTTTGAGAGAGAAAAAGAAGAAAAGAGTCAGAAGCTGCATATTTAGAGCAGTAGATTCATAGTTTAGCTACAGTAACAGGAAAAATATCCAGTATTTGACAAAGTTCGAGAGTAGATGTTAATCAAAGCAGCAAGTGATTAATCAGAATTATAGATGCTTCCATAGTCAAAATCACCACATCTTTCTGTTAGATGTTTATAATTCTGCCCATTGGAAGAAATGGAAATGAATTCAGCCTCTTAAGCTCAGTGAAATATTCATTGTTAACACTCTCCATCTGCTTTGCTCTGCCAAAGCAAGACAGGCTAACACAAAGACGAACACACTGTTTCTCTTGATATCCGAGTGTTATAACACCCTTTGTTTTCAGACTATATTTCATCTGGGCCTGCTTCAAAATATCTTACTGTCTGCTTGTCAGGAGGTATGTAGTCTCACCTTCAGTCTAATATGAATGCATCATGAAGCAGCATACTGAACTTCTTTCTTTTTTTGTTCTTTCAATTTTGCCGTCATCTCCACTTCAGTGATTTCAACAACTGCGCGGCAATAGGCCGGCAGTACACTAAGACGAATCAAAAACACCTTAGTGGTAAACTGCATTGGTGAGAAAGCAGCAACAATGGGCTAAGCCTTGCATATAAAACAGGATCTAGATGCTTATGACAAAAGAATGGCCAAGGAAGTTCTCTATTCAAGCTCTGGCCATGTAATGTGATTAAAAGGCGCTTTGTGCAAATGGCAGTTATTCAGGGTTTGAAAGACAAAATAAGCTCCCGTTCTCCAAGAAAAGGAAACGCACTGCCTATTCATCCCCACTTCATCCAATGCAAGGAGTTACTTTCCTGACGGGGGTCTTAAACAGGAGAAAAGAAAGAGAAAATGGATGGTGCAGTCGGCCCTGAGGAGGGAAAGATTAATAAGATCAGGAATGTGACCCCTCCAACAACTCCCTCACTGCAACACCCCCCCCCCCCCCCCACCCAAGAGATGGATCTGCGCTGTGGACCGGGATGGCCATTGAGAGAACTTCTAAATACATAATTAGGGTTCAATAGTTTGGAGTGCCAGATCTTTGTTTCATAGGGACTATGTCATCATTGAGAAGTTGGAGATGACACTTGGGGGAATGCTGTTTGATGCGGCGTGTCAGGGTTTAACTGCGGGACCTTTGACAGGGGGTAAGGTGTCGAGTAAGTCTGAGTTAAAGGTCAATAGGAAGTGACATCTCAGAACTCATTATCCTCATTAACACCGGGTGAAGCAGTGGCATTTCAGAAAAATGATATTCCAAAGAGGCCTACCCGTGGCTTTTCGGCTCCCTAAATACCTGCCCTTGACTCGCTAATACAGGAGCATCACTTCAGCGGTCTAAAAGGTGGAATATGTAAATGGATGATAGAGAAACTACAAAGTTGATGTGAGATGTTGCAAAAAAGAAAGAGATCTTGAAGAGAGATAAGAGAAGTGAACGGTAGCTGGCCAAAACCAAGGATATGTCAAGTTTTCAGTGGGAGCGATGCTTCACAGTTTCATTTAATTGCCAACATTTTGACATAAATTATTTTTATGTAGCTTCTCCATATTGTCACAATTAAATATTGGTTTAACTCATTTAAACCTCTACGTTTACCGCCACAATGTCTGGTGATAGGTAGCTCTGCATAGGAAAAACCTGCTGCTGAACAGGAGGTGATGCTTCCAGAGGAGCAGCAACTTGCATTTGCTTGCAAAATAATTGGAAAAACTGAACTGTTAAAATGTTAAGTAGTAGTCACCACGGCTAGTCCTTGACTAAAAATAGCATACATATATTCCATTACAAGTAAAAATCCTGGACTTAAAATGTGACTTTAGTAAAAAAAGGACAATATTTAACTCTGAAATCTGGTTGAGAAGGAGTATAAATTAACTGAGTACCAGTGCCTCAAAATTGTACTTAAGTACAGTAAAGTAATTGTTAAACATTCAGAAAAACTGAAAAATGGATGAAGATCCTGGCAACGATGTTTGATGCAGTGATAACAATAGTTTACTGTACTTCTACAGTAAGCACTGAACGTATCATCAAAAAGTACTTCGTCATGCAAAGGTCCTTGTTTGGAGTAGGTAGGCAGCAACAGAAGTGTGTCATGATCTGCTTGAAGCGGCTCTGAAAATACTGACATTCACACTCCACAGTTGCCCTTTTAAGATTGACCATAAATGAATTTCCTTTGTAGTTCGTGCCCTTCTGCCAAGTGTGTGTAGGTGTTCAGTGCTGTATGTGTCACTGTGGCTCACCGATGGTGCAGTGTTCACCCGTCCAGCCCTGGTGGCAGTCACACTTGCCCTCTCGGCAGACTCCATGATCAATGCAGCGTGGGTGACAGTCCCTCTGCTCACATTCTGGTCCTGTCCAGCCTTCCTCGCAGTGACACACACCGCTGATGCACGAGCCGTGGGGACCACAGTCCACGACACACACCTCTGTCGCAAAAGAAAAAGCCAGAGAGACATGCAGCTTCTGTTCTGTGAAAAAGGCCCCGTTTTCTTCTGTACTGGTGTATTTTTGTAGCCTGTCTACATGCATCTGCCACTGAAAAATGCTCCGATGAGAAGTGTTGGCTCCATCGGTTAAAGTGGGCCAATAAGTTTTACTGTAAACAAGACGTGTTTTAAACACCATTCCTGAGAAATGTGTTGCAGAAAAATCCTGAAATTGCAAAGCTGCAATGTCATGACTCAAAATGACTGCAGCCTATTAAAGGAAAGAAAAATCGGAAAGTATCAGGATTTATGGATCCCAATGTACTTGTCGTGTACACAATTCTTCTTTAAATGTGTGTAAAGCAGGACATGTAGTTACGACATGTCAGTGCATTGAAACAGAATCCCCAGTCAACTTCTATTTGGCTGCCGCTTTGCCAAAATACACAATGGATAGATGAGAAAGAAAAAATAAAGAGGATACATCTTCCTCTATAAAGTATGAAATGAATCGTGATATACAGCCTAGGGTTATTACTTTTATGGGTTGAGGAGATAATAAAGTCCCTTAAATTCTCAGTGCTTGACATTTAATCTATACCCCATCTTCTCCACAATGCAGCACGACAACATAGTACTGTCGGCTTGCATTAAAACCAATTAAAACACAATGAGTGCATGTTACAAGGCACATTGAAGAGATGCAACGCTTAACAGAACATTGAAAGGAAACACTGTGCATTGTTATGTGTCTTTATGATGGCAGATGGATGATATTTGATTCAGTTTGCATCTATTTTATGTAAAATTACTCATCAACAAATTCTGGAGGACTTTAATTAGCTTGGCAACAAACAGATCCAATCAGTGTAACAACCTCTTTTTTTTTTTCCATCTGAAATGGCATCAAAGCTTATCACACAACATATAAGTATTTCTCCAAATAATTACAGTGGAATATCTTCCATGCCCACGCAAGAGCAACACAGGTTATTACTGTCATTCTTGTTTCTGCAGCCACTTTAACTCATTTTTTATCAAAGACTCCGGTAATTTCATAGGCCACTTTATTTCTCCCTGAGTTCAGGCACCCTAAAATCAAATAAAAGCTGTCGTCACTCAAAACGTCTAAAGTCAGAGCGCAATGCCAGTAAAGCACAGCCATTACTTTGTGCATCTGAAAACCTTCAAAAAAAACAACCACTTTTCAGGTTTTACATATTCTGGAAGCTCATTTGTACGGGGTCTTGGCAGACTTAGTCGGGTGTTATGGACTTAAGCAGGTTCTTATGTCTGGACTCTTAGAGACGTTAGATCTTCAAGTACGGAGCATCGGAAACAGCAGAGCAGCCGTTATGAATCCGTGTCATCGTCAGAAAAGTAAAAAACCAAAGACTGAATCCATGGGTGGTAAGGAAGTCAGTCTGCACCGGGCTACTCTTTTGAGAGAATAAGAACTGTTCATTTACTGGAACCAAGAGCTTCTATCAAAGCTTTTGTACAGAAAAGCCATAAAGCTTCCGCTACTGACAATAGCCGTCAGTGTGCTAAAGGAAAGTAGCCCAAGTATGTCCTCAAGCTGTAAGTGGCTGGATGCTCCAGGAAATATATATCGTCCCGTAACCAATAAGTTTGTAAGTTTTTAAAAACTTGGTATTGCTTGCAGGTAAAGCAAATCTGCCAAGAGACATCATTCTGCTGCCTAAAATGTAAAAGTGATGGATTAAATATCTACTCAAATTGTTCATGTATTTTTATCTTATTTATTTATTTTAAGCCAAATCTACCTCCACTGATTTACCCACCCTCCCCTTGACTGAGGCTCTTTTAGCTGTCTGTTTCCAGCTCTCTGAATAGAGTTTTTCTTCGATTGAGAGACCTTGGATGGGTCTGATTAAGTCGAGCCAACACTGTAGAATATTAAGCATGTCTCTGGAGGGGAGTCATTGGATTCCAGAGGGATACCTCCTTCCCATAGAATCTATGCAATCAATTTTTCATTAACGCAAAAGTGTTTATCTCCCTTTAACATGCCCCTGACTCGAGCTGGATAGGGGTTGTGGGCGGTCGATCCATGCTACTTGCTTGTTAATTAAAGTTTATTTAATTGAAGAGGAATCTCAGCATTAATTAAGAAGGAATACTCCACCCAACCAGGTGGGTAAACTCCATAACTTTTGGACTGCACCGAGGCTAGCCTCGTCAGTTCCATTATTGGCAGGCCTGAGATATCTTGCTGACTGAGAGAACTGTGTCTGGAATTTTGCAAACTTTAACAGCATAACAAATTACCTCTCTTTTAAGAAGAAAATAAAGGGAGACACAAGTGGGGAAAGGAAAAATCCCCGTTCACCAAAACAATCATTCTTTCTTCTTGGGCATAGACCAACCCGGCTGCATGCTGCTTCAAAAGGTCTGAACGCCCATCTATCATCTCAAACGCACCATCCAGCCTCCTTATGACTTAATTTCCATTTGAATTTCAGCCAAGAGAAATACGTTCAACGGCCTTTTATACTGAGAGAAACACACTGCAACTTCTGCTTTTAATTGTTGTATGGTTATTGTACTTATCTCTGGGTTTAAAAAGACAGAGAATGAGTCTATTCTGTGAGGGGAAACAGCGCATAAATCACCTGAACCTCATGCACAGATAACAGATGGGAGGGGCCAGCCTTTGAACTAACATGTCACCTACCTGTGTGGAAAGACAAACCCTCCGAATACAAAGCTGGTAACAAATGAAGAAAGCTCTGCTGCAAGCAGATGGGAATATACGATTGTCTCCTCTAAAAAAAAAACCAGAAGCTGCTATAAAATACACAGAGATTGTTGGAAGAGGTTCTAAACAAATCTATAAGTCTAATTTACAACACACATTTGTGCTCACAAGCGTAGCATGTGGAGCCAAAGCTTTGTTGTTAACATATGCTCTTTTTTGAATCAACACGTGCTAAAGCAAGTGTTGATTACCAATCTTTATGGTTGTGTTCACACCTACAGGTTGATGTATGTGGTCGAAAAACAAAATGAAGCTTTTGCATTTGTTAACTTAAGCAAATTAAATCTAACAATCTATCAATTCTCACAGGGATTTTCAGTTGATAAACTTAATAAATAAGTTCTTGTAACGTGATTTGAGCAATATCGCAGGCTTTGTTTTTCAATCTAACGTCTCTGGTGACGATACTAAGAACACAACATGAACTAAATATGTGCAGCAATCCAGATGACACTTTCCAAGCATGAGTGACTCCTGGCTATCAGAGGTCAATATCTCATACCTGTGAAAGCCGTCCTTAAGAGTTTTTATCAGTAGTGGGTTCAGGTTACTTTCTTACTCCTACTTGGAGAATAACTGGGACTTTTTGAGGCATTTTAGCATGTTTGTGTTTTACAAACAGACATTTAATGTTGTTCTTCTCACATGGATATATTAATCAAATTTCTTAAAAGCAACAATATAGAGTTTGTATTAAAGGGAACCCTGGCATTTTTAAATCTGGGCTGAAAATAGGATCTTTAACAAAACAGCCTTTTTCAGTCTCACTCAAGGAAACATCTTGCTGTGGAATCTTGCAAAAGAGTTGAGTTGTTGCAGGGAGACGACGGTGGAAACGTGAGTCAGAGTTGGAGAGAAGAGTTTAACAAAACGGTCCATCTCTGTAGGGATCCTTTCCATAATGTTGTCAGACGCTTAGAACAGACTGAGCCTATCAGACGCAAAAACAGGCACTTTTAGTGGACGTTGCTGTTCATGGTGGCAATTGCCTGCAAGGATTATGTTGTAGCCATGGCAGTTCGTTCGCAGATGCCGGTGGAGGCAATCTACGTGACCCCAAAATATGTTTAAAAATACTGGGTTTCCCTTTAATGGTTTTGAACACACTCATCATCATAAGAATACTTTTTCATTGTGGCTTTCTTGCATTAGTAATAATATACTGTTTACAGTACTCGTCTCCTATAATTCCGCCCCATCACGCCCAACTAAAGCTTTACTGACGGGGCTATAGGAGAGATGTAACAGAGCTCATAAAACACAGCGCTGACTGTACTGATGACAAACATCCACCGGTCAAGCTCCCATTCATCATCTTTGAAGCAAATCCAGACTTTTCAATTAAGAATTGTGGTTCTGCATGTGCACCTATGTGGAAACGCCGAAATATATGGATTTCACTGTCTATATAATTCCAAGAGTTTCATTTCAAAGTGTGACATATTAATTAAGGAAAACAAATTGTTGATCTGATGTTCACTAAATGAAATTTCAGAAAAATTAATTACCTAAAATTGTGACTTAAAAAAAAACATTGATAATGTAAGCATATGACACATAGTTTTCTTTAAATCAAAAGCTCAGAAATGACCATAAGTTTCTTAATTAGACACCCACATGTGGACATAATGTACTGTGTGAGATAGAGCTTTTATTTCAAACCTACAGCCTGTAAATAACGGCTTATACATCTGCTGGTGTGGACACCTGGTGTTTGTGGTGTCTGTGCACAGCAAGGGGGGGGAGTTTATTGGACATAAATACAGAAAGAATTTGGTGCCAATTACTTGTTAGAGAAACTCAAACACTATTCACACAAACAGTAAAAAGAAAAAAGGCATTATAGAACCGACTACACTGTTTGCAAGGATTTGTTAGTACAGTACAAATAACGCTGCACGAATGGCATCAATAAATTAGTGAAAGAAATAAAAGACCTTGCAGATTTCAACTATAATTAGATTAATATGGCTTTTTATACTATTAAAGCCAATGTGTAGACTCTGGCGGCCTCAGTGTTGGCATACAAAAGATATTTTTGCCATCAGAATACTTCTAATCACATGAGAGCTGAAACAATACTGTAGGTTGATTAATCTATTAGTCAATCAAAAGAAAATGTATCTACTTTGATATTGTATTAATCATTTGAGTCATTTTTTTTAAATTAAAAGACCAAACAGTTCCAGCTTCTCAAATGTTAAGATTTCTTGCTTTTCTTTGTCGTATGTGATTGTTTTAATATATTTGGGTTTGAGTTTGGGAGCAATTCAAAGATGTCAATTCAGGCTTTAGAAAAGTCTGATGGGAATGTAATTGGCAGATTAATGGATCATGAAAATAACTGAAATGAAAAGAAAGTGAAATGTGTTCTGACCTATGGAGCAGTCGGTCCCCGTCCAGTTGGCCTCGCAGACGCAGGTTCCAGAGTCTGTGTTGAAGGTGCCGTGACTGGAGCACTGCTCTGGACACGTGCTCTTCAGGATCTCGCAGCTTATCCCTCCCCAGCCAGGGTTACAGTGGCACTCGCCATGATGACAGGCTCCGTGACTGGAGCACATCGGGTCCACACAGTCCACTTAGGAGCACACAAGGAGCGGTGTTAGTTTACCACTTCTAGGCAGGATATCAAACCTACTTATTTACCCAGGCCACTTTGACTGCGCCACCAGCCAAAACCATTTTTGTGTGAGTGAGTGGAAGTGCTCTTGTGCCAGATGATGGCTGGTGAGACACAGCTGAAAGTCTTGCAGTGTTTAGTGGTGGCTGGTAGTAATTTCCCACCCTATGTTCAACTACGGTATATTCTAGGGTACTTCCAATATACTGACAGCATAATTATGCTCCATTATAGGCACTAAGAAAAGGAGCACAATTAGTGTCTAGACAGATATAATCAATTACTATTAACAATTTGCAGATCAACTTGCTGTTCTAGGTTAATAATTGGCAATTATGACCAATATAATCAACCCATTACTAACAAGGGATCATTTGCAACGCTACAACGGCTTCCTCTGGAGCCGATTGTTCTGTGCATTTCCATATCTACTTGGACACCGATATTGATCATTTTCCTGAACCAATTCATCACACCGGAGCCCTTAACATGCAAGTTGGAAACTACAAATTTTATCTTCTCCCATCTACGTTTCCTTCCCATATTGCTTCACCTGAAAGAAAACCGCAATGCATTCATTTAGTGAACTCAATAGCTTTTTACATGTAAGGTTAACCGCACGTGTAAATCTGAGCTGATAATTGTCTTTTCTCTGCATGGGGATCAATAAAGTTAAAAGCACTGAAGGGAAGGGGGAGGTGGAAAAGGTTGACACGGAAGAAGAAGAAGAAGAAGCTCTTTCTCAATAATCAGAGGAACAGATGCCATTGACAGATCGATTTTAACAGGTGTCTTCAACTGTGGAGCATTCCAATAGGTGACTGCATCAACGGGCGCTGCACAATCTGTTCCAGCTTGTACCCTCATGCGGTCTAAACACTAAGGGGGAGTTAATTTATACACACGATATCAATAACAACATCCAAAGCATTATCCGCTCGGTGGAGTTGAAAACACCCGATTGTTTCACCAATGGACTGTGTCGATTTCCCCGGAGCTTCACACAGAATCGTGTTGCATCTATCTGCTTCCAATCCAATGGGAAGAGCCTTTTGTTTTTTTCTTCTTTTCATTTACCTTGTTCACAGTTGGTCCCTTTGTGGCCGGTGTTGCACACACAGTTGCCCGCCACACACAGACCATGCCCACCGCACTGAGGATCGATACACTGGGAGGCAGGAATGTCACACTCAGTGCCCTTCCAGCCACTGTAGCACTGGCAGCGCCCCCTGGTGTACTGGCCATTACCGCTGCACAGGACTGGACAGGCCGCTGAGGAAAGACAATGGGTTTAGAGAATCTCCAAATTGTACAATGTAAAAATATAATATCAGTCGGATTGTGGTATTATTTTTTTTATAGCAGAATTCAATAATATATATTTTATTCATATAAAAACAATTTAATTATGCATGTACTATGTACTTTAACATTTTGGAAAATACGTTTAGGCTTAGAATACAGATTGGAAGCAGGGGAACAGCTAGCCTGGTTCTGTCCAAAGGTAACAAACTATCTCCAGGCACCTCTATAGCTAAACCAATAAACACTCCCTGGTTTAATCCTTACAAAAACCAGAGCATCAAAACAACAACAACGAGACATCATTTGTGAAGCTGTACGAGACACAGTCAGATTTATATTCCTCTCTCTTTCCTTTTTGCAAATAAAATGAAACCACAACTACCTGCATAGCTGGATACCACTAGAGATAGATAAGAGACTTTTATTTTTTTCTCTGGGTAACTGACCCTTTAAATCATGTGCTGAATGGATGGAATAAGAGTAATATATGAGCTTAATAATTACCTCTGGAACAGTACGGCCCTATGAATCCTGGGAAGCAGTGACAGGATCCCGCCACACACTCTCCGTTCCCATAACAGTTGTGTGTGCACTCGGTGACGGATTCTGGGTGTACAGCAGTAAGCAAGTCAAACTATTAATAACTCATCAGATTGTCATGTTAGAGCAAATCTGAAATTCCCTCCTTAATATAACATTTGACAACTGTTCAGTTTAAGAAATACTGCGAGACAACCAAGATACTAACTTTTCTCCTTTTCCCCCTGCATGATTCTAAGCATTCCTTATGTGCAGTGCTCTTATCAGGCATGGCATACATTTACAGCTATTTGTCCATGTCCCACTAAGGTCTAAGCCTCCATAACATGTACACTGCAGCCCGACTGTTCCCATCTAAGCCATGTCGAGCAAAAGCCACACAGGCATTTTAAATTACGCCAAATAATTCAATTTCCATGACACATTTTCCTTCCCTCCTGTCTCCTCTACTGCATCATCCTCACCCCTCAACCCCTTGAATGACTGATCATGCCCACACAAGCCATGCAATCTCTTGAGTGTTTACAGCTCAAATCCTGTCTCAGTTGAAGTTAATCTGACATATCCTACAGACACATCTTGTGTTCATTCAACAGACCATCGCTCATAAAGGGCACCCCCAAAAGACCAGGACCCTCATTTTGATCGGCGTTAAGAGGGCAAACTTTTTTGTTATTACTCTGGCTTGTATTGGATGTTCATTGAGCCTGTGTCGGACCCAGGCAATTTTGACCTCACACATCAATACCTTCGTATTTGTTGGGCCAGATCAATGGAACTCCCCGAAGGAAATAGAAAAAGAAAAACGTTAACTCAACCTTAGTGTTTTTCCTACCTCAAAACCCACAAGGAAATTTCACAGACTTCAGAACACTGAAGAGGTTGTTAGGAGGGATGGATCAATGCCGTGTATGGTTTCGTATTTTAGTGTTGAGCACAATAATCCACTACCCTCCAATGAAAACCTAGTACTGCCTCTTAGGTGGCTTAAAGTTTGAAAAGCTCGGCTTGTGTGTGTGGCAGCCAAAATTTACAACAACTTCACCGTTTGTTCATGGAGGCGCAGCTGTTTAAGGAAATTAAAGTCTTCCAAACATGTCATTACACATCAGTCCAATCACACTCATCAGCCTTTGCAGCAGATGTATATCCTCGTACCCTGGATGATGGTGTTATAAGACACCGCCTCCACATTGCGTCCATCATTATAAAACGCCAGGTGCCACACCCCGGAGTCCAGGTACTGGATGAATCCGGCTTGGTGGACGGTGACCGGGTGATCCAGACGGGCCCTCGTTTCTGGTTCGCTCAGAGCCCGATGCTCTTTTGCGATAAGCCGGCTGCCGTCCAACAGCTCCACGAAGTCATACTACAAAACAAGACCCAGAACAGATTCTGACAGATGCAGATGATTGTTATTTCAGTGTTGGTCTAATTAAATCGGGAAGCAAAGAGGCGAGAGAGTTCAAAAAGTTTATATTTTCTTCTGTTGGATGCTTTGTATGCAGCCCCTCTAGTGATTTCCCTATCAGTCTGAGAGGAACTCTTCAAAGTCGTAATGCAAGACACAACCAGAACAGGTTTGTGTACACAGCAAATATTCTAGTATAATAAATGTTGATTTTTCAGTGACAGTTATTTGGAGTTGATAGATGTTTGGAGAGTTGTTTGTGTACTGATAGAGCTGATATGGCTCTGGGGCAAATGCTCAAAAATATTCCAAAAATATATTGTTCACTCTGAAGAGAGTTCACTTAAAAGACACTCTGGCACTGTGTTTATCATAATCTTTTAAATCAACATTGATAATTTACTGTGTAGATGCAGATACTTAAAATTCAGAGTTATTCACTGCTAGTGTACCTGCACAAAATACAAACAAAAGGATAAACTAAGTAAAAATGACATCTATGCACATTTTATTATTTATTTACCTTCTGTTAATTCAAGTGAATACATAATTGGTTCACTCGATCAACAGACTCTGAAAACTGTTACTAATGTTGATATGTTTTAAATGTTCGGTACGCTACATACAGAATGTAGGGTATATATAAAATAAATGTAACATGGTATATGTCAGGCTTATTTTTCTTTCCAATATTCCTATATGTTGAGAAAGCAGCATAACGGTTTCTATTATTTTTTTTTTCAAACAAACATTGATTTACAGGATAAACAAGGAGTAACGAGTCATTCCTGCCAAGCGAAACGAGCAAAGCGGCGCATCTGCTCTCACTGCACCTGCTCAACACCTGAACCTCATTTTGACTGAAGCTAAAGGATACAGAGCAGTGCAGCAGAAAACAGTGTAACACATACCAGCAAATCTCAAACAGGCTATAGGCTGCAGAGGAGCACAGCAGATGCAGACAGATCCCCTGGCTGCAGCAGTTGTTAGCTACACAGATGTACTGAGCCTATACTGAAGACCCAGGGTGGATAAGAGTCTGTGGGCTGCTTAGGAGTGTGATGCATACAGATTGGCAATGTAGCCGGTTTTTAGAAGAGCTTGGATTTAAATGCAGTGATGAGGCTGTTTGCAGAGAGCTTTGATGAGCTGTAAAGCCATTGATTCTTGACTGGGACACAGTTGAGTTTTTTTTATTTACATCTCAGAAATGTTTAAACAGGTAGCATATCATTTTAATATCAGATTTCTTAAAATAAGTGACTTAGAGTAAATGTAATGTTCCCCAACATCAACAGCTGCAGGAGGACCCAGTACACTGTAGTTGGCAATAGCCGACGAGCTAACATGGCATCAGCAGCTCTAAAACGTTGCACCTGGTAATAAAAAGTGAACAGGGGGACATTTTGTTGCAGATCAGCAAGAGCCCTGCCCCCTCAAAATCAAAAAGATGGGAAAATTCCAGGAATGTCGGTGTTTTCAATATTTTTCTCTCAATTAAAAACAGGTCAAAGAGTCAGATATTTGGAGACCAAACATTCATTTGGACTTATATTCATCAGGCGGCCAGAGACACAACAAATGAATGCGGATGTTGCTCTCACTTTCTGTTTGATGTGTAAGTCGGCAACTATTTGCTAACACTTTAGCCAAAACAACTTAAAAAAGGCTGCTCACGTGTCAACGTTTTGTATCAGGCATCTTGTTCTTGAGTTCCTCTCTGCCCAGTGGCCAAAAAAACAATTAATACAGCTTCAAATCAGTATGTGCACAACATCCAGCCTCATAGAAACACAGTGGACTTTGAGATAATTGGAAGAATGGAACAAGAAAACGCATTAAAACAGGATTTACCTCAGGAATGCCACAAACATGGACCCATGCAACCTTTCAGTTGACTTGCAAACGACAGGAAGGAGAGCATTAAGTAAGGGGCAGGTGAAGTCAACACTGTGATTTAAATCCCTTTGAGTAGAGCGTCGGGGCAGGGGAGGGATATTAACCTGGCGGAAGTTGACTTCTTTGTGTTGTTGGCTTGAGGGGGAAGTAATAAAACCGTTCATCCCACGAGCCCTAAACCTCCTGGCCAAGTGCATACATCTCGATTAGCTGGTGTGAAAACCCCCAGACTCATCTCAATCCAGCAATACCTGATGAACAACAGGCAAGAGACCAAGCGTGGCGAGACCGCCGGATGCCCCATGGACGGAGGGGGAACACTCAGAGCCTGTACATTTGTCAGCCCTTAGATTGAGTGAACTCAGTCTGACACTTGATGACAACGGAGTGCAACTTCTATAAGAAAAAACCCACAAAAGTTTGTTTCTTTTGACTTGTTTGGTTTGTATCAGCGCAGACAGACACTCAATAGCAGATGGAGGAAGTCTATATGTGAGAAAGTTGGAAAGGCTGTGCACTTGTTGTCTCGTCTTCCAAGCTGTGAATACGACTAACAGTCAATATCTCTCATTGGGGTCTTTCATGCTCAGTTAAGTAAATGCATCGATTCGTGCCCCTGGTCCCTGAACAGTATGTAATTTAGAAGTGGCCACAATGGACACAGTGTCCAGCATTGACAAGCTTGAGTGTGTCTGTGCAACAATTGCCTGAGACACAAAAGTAGTGTCTTGTCTTGTTAATTAGTACCCTTTGGATTTTGTTGGACTTCCTTTTTTCACCTTGAAAGTGCAATCCAGCTCACCTGTTGTCACTCGCGTCGGACTTTCTTCCATCAAAGAGTGGCCCTAACTGTCTACACTTGAGTGAAGCCCATCTTGACTAAGCGAGAATGTCAAGAAGGTGAAGCTAAGAGCTTTTGCAGTCAAGTGTGGTGGAAAATAGCCATTGTCTGAGTGCTTCCATCACCATCACCAGACATTGGACATTCGGATGCCCAGAAATGTCATTCAAGTGACACGTCAGACGTTTTGGAAACACTTCAATTTGCAAATGGCAGCCGTTTAGTGGAAGTGAAAGACGTACATGCCCACACACAGGCAAATTGAAGCTAAGAGGAGAAAACTGAAACTACTGCCTAATTCTAATTTGCAGATGCAATCATGTCTGGAATATAAATAAGGGATCTCATATGGGCAAATAAGGAATCCTATTAAATAATATGTATTTACATTGTTTGATATAGTTTTTATTTAATTTTTAAGCTTTGAACCCGCTTAACATGCTTCTTTAAGACACGGTGAAACGGCTTCTTTACATCCTTTTAGCTGCTATAATCATTGATATTTTAACAACTGATCACATGGCTATATTTAATGTGAAAGGGGTCACATGTAAGGATTAACTCACAGAGAATGATTACTATAATTAACTCTTCAGTTCCTCTCCACTCTATGGAGCATTTACACATTCACCATCACATCTGGGGATAAATGTGAATGTAATTCCTGTAGAAACAGGATGTTTTGGCAGGACATAAGTCATTTTCAAGTTACTCAAATGGAAAAGCTGTTTGATTTGATGTGATAGGAGGTGCAAATAATTTAAAAACGTATGCTAACAGTAGCATAAGTAGAGGCCAGAGACCAGAAACCAGTGAACTGACTCTGTAATGTGAGTTAGACAACAATAACTATCTAAGTTTGCTTAATTTAGCTAGCATTAGTCACTGTAAAATACTGGTCATACCAAATCAAGTAAGGCTGTAGCTGCAAAACCCCTGAGCATATTTAATTAAGAAAATATGCATATTCTTGTTTATCAATTCGACTTTACCTTTGTCAGAGAAAAGAGATGCTCTTTTTATCCTTTAAAAAGGTTACATAATTGCACTTTAAAGAGTAGCAAGGTGTTTGATTTAAAAACATCTTTAGAAAAGCTTTTACCAGGTGTTTTACGGCAGGTGATAGAACCTGAACCTTTGATTGCCATATACAGCTTCCCGGGAGAGGATAACCCACTTAGAGGAGCTAATTGCAAGATTGCAACCTTTAAAATGTTATTAGCACGCAGGTTAGTTCTCCTAAACTGGAAAAACCTGCAGCCCCCCACAGTTACATTTATGGTTAAGAGATGTCATACAGCACAAATTTGAGAGAATGTGGCATCCATTCCTGGACTACACTAAATCAAAGCTTTAAAGTTCCTCATATGTAACTTGGCCTGCAGTCATTGTCATTATATTTGGACACGGCATCAATTCATCTTTTCATATTGAATTCTCGGTCAATCGTTTATTCATGTTTTTTGTCCTTTTTTGCTCTTTTGTTGGTAAAACACAAAAATGTTATATGTGCATTGAACTTATATGTAAAACTGAAAACCAATAATCACAAAAAAAAAAAAAAAAGAAGCTTTACCTGAGTGTGAGACGGTGCAAGACCCTTTCGCCCATAGACTCCAATCAGTGCATTCTTCTGTACCGAGATGTTGAACTTAAGGAAGCGTGGTTGCTCCATGCTTAGCTGAGAACGCCAGAACACCCCTGGGGGGATGCTCTGACCCACCCTCTTCCCTATGTCGACCTGTCCAGTATCGATGGAGTTGTTCTCCTGATGAAGCACGCTAGTCCTTCCTAGAAGACAGAAACACCCCCCCACACACACACACCCAGACTGTGTAAGACGTTACAGAATCAAAACAGCACAGTGAAGACGATGTGGCATGAGGCATAAATCAGTCCTCACAGAGCCTTTCGTGCCATCAGCTGAAACCTTCACACTCACATCTAAAATACAATCTTGGTTTTTGTGTCTTTGATTGCTGGATTTCAATAAATGCCGAATTTGATCTTTTGCTTTCCAGTGTAATCTTACTCGAGCAGAGACTTAATAACATAGTCATATCTTTTCCAAATGAGCAGTGACCAAGCAAGACAGGAAGAAGTAATGGTTCCCTGTGGTCCATGATGCACTGCTCACCGAAAAGAAAAAAGAAAAATGACCAGATATAATTGGCTTTTTATAAGACTCTAAAAGGCCGCATCTCCCTTCTTTTCTCTGGTCCTGGTGACTCATAGAGTAAGGCTTCATCTCAGATAAGGTCTAAATGGAATCTGTCAGATATACTGAGCGTTACCTTGCCAGAGCAATAACTGCAAATCAAAACAATTTTGCGAATGATGTCCTTAAACTATGTTCTTACAGCGCCAAAGATGGAGAGATGGCCAGTTTTAATATGACTCATGCTCACAGGAAAAACTGTAGGCTGCAAGGTGCAAAGAACAGATTTTATTGTTAAGAAGAAAAATCTGTAAAGCAAGTCCTCGCCGTCTACAGCTCTATTGTAGAAGGAATGAAGCTGCCCTTTTAAAATTTACTGTGGCAATCACTTGCCAGGTGGGTGATGCAGAGCTGTCCTGCATCATAGTTACAACTCAACCTTTGCTCCTGCATCTCATAGGAAGTGTTTCGGTGTGTGGACATGTGTATACTGTAGCTGTGAGTGTGCCCGTTTGTGCCAGACCTCCATTATTTGCATTCCTTGGTGTTGCGTGTGTAATGAGGCCATTGCCTGTCACTTTAGCTTCAGTCAAAGTGAAGACTGGAAGCCAAGTTTACCTCTGGGGAGAATAATAGCTGGCTATTGATTACCTTTAAACAGTCCAAAACCTGCCTCATGCTATCTTAATTAGCAGTACTTATGAGGATTTAAATCTAGCTGAGTTTAAACAATTGAGCTTTTGCCTGGCCTACTCAACTCAATTAATGCTTCCGTGGCTGTGCATTCTAAATACCTCAGTGTGCTTAAAGATTAATTTGGTGGCTTTTGCTGTAAAGGTGAGCTGAGATCACCTGCCTGCTTGTTGTTGAATGCACAATAGTCCAAGATTATGATTAGGCAGTACAAAGCTGTGTGGAATCAGTCGATAAATATTCAGAAGGTGAACGATCTCAATAAACTCTGCAGACTGACTGGGCATCGAGCAACAAACATTTCACTCTGTCACTCAAGTGGTTTGCTATTGCAATTTGTCTTATAAGTCATTTGAACCACTACTTGATTTAATTTATTTGTATTTTGTTGATTTAAAAACCCTTTAACCGTTGTCGTTTTTAAATGAGCACTTAGATTTAAAAAGCATTAATTAAAGGCAGCCATATTTCCTTAATTTCTGACAAGTTGAGAGTATTTGCACATTTTTTTCATCCAAAGCTGTCAGGCAAGTGGTCAACACCCTGCTATTGCCAAGCCACCAATTTGCTGACTTCATTATTTTAATTTCCGAAAAGGAAATACTTAACCCTGATAGCAGAATATACATTCAAAAAGCAATGCCAATAACCATGACCAAAATACATTTCTAAGATACAGGGAAGCCAGCAAAAGATCAGTAGTAATCTTGTAATTAATAGTGTTAAGGCTTATTTGAATGTTAAATAGGGTTTATTCAGATGTCAGTCTTTTCCTCACCGTCAGCAGCCAGGGCTGTCACTACGCTCGACTGAGTGGGCACTGTCTTCCCAACTCCTCCGTTTTCAAAAGCCGGCTGGTTGTCCAACTCTTGGAGCTGCCAATTGAGGCCGAAAAGGTGCATTGCTGTGAAATACACAAAAAAGCTGCGTGGGCTTGTAGAAATGGATAAACAAATAAGCAAATACTCGCACAAAAACAATCAAGTCACTTAAGCACAAAGGAACTGTGGGAGAGCACAATGGAAGGATCCAGTGCAGGCAGAACATGAGAGCAGTTTAACTTCCAACATTTAAGTTCACATTTTGATGTTTGAGGCTACTCTGCCATGGATGGCTTTTGTGTAAACGAAGCACCGACAGAGGCCAGACAATGTCACCATTCAATCAATACTTAGGAACCCTATTGCTCTGCCATGTTTCCTTGTATCAACGAAAGCAGATGTTCTGCTTTGACACCGTGCTTTTCCCGTCAGACAATCAGGCAGGATCACCTGGAAAAGTGTTAAACTCTCCAAGCATAATACAAAGCAAGGAGGACACAGAGCTACATGTGTGTGAAAGAGTAAGGTAGAGAAATAGCCGGAAAGACTTTCAAGAAAGTGTAAGGCAGTTTATTGAGACAGGCAGTCACAGCAGGAGGAGGAAGTGAGAGGGTAAGGTGCTGCAACACTCCTCTAGTTCTCTTACATAACTAAGCTGTGTCTGGCTTTCATTCAGCCAACCTGTTTTATTGTCACAGTATTGGACGCAATCAAACTGTGTTCTTGTTGTTTTGGGAAACTGAGGTGCTTCTGTGAGCACAGCGAGAGGGCCAATCTCCTTCAAAGTCACCAGCCGGGGAACATGCTGAGGAAGCATCTTGATTTCCGACCATTTGATCTGGGAGAGGAACTTTTCTCCAACACTCGCCGCTCGCTGGGAAGATGGATATCGACTGCAGCAAATAACTTGAGAGGTGAGCGTGGTGCCAGAGAGAATATCAAATGTGAAGGAGACCAAAAGAGAGATTGGAAACGAGCATAGACAGTGTATCAATCGGTGCTTTGTTAAGAAACAGGGCGTGTGTTTTGTTTAAAGCATGCTGATGAATATACTTGGCATCGGTTTAGTGAGTATACACACAGCGCTGTCCTTGGAGGATCAAATGAACAGGTCCTCCGTAGCCTTGAATTCCAATCAAATAATGCAGATTTAACATTGGGAGATAATGTTTGGCTACCCAGTGCATTCAGCCAGCATCACCCTCAGTGTCAGAACCCATTTCAGTTGCCGGCAAAACAAACCAGCAACGGAAATGAATGCCGACTGGTTCATCAATATTTTCGAAAATTCTGACTTTTCTAAACCCTCTGAATGAACTAATCTGACAGTACCACCCAACGTGAAAAACCTGCAAGATTTGTGCACTTTTGTTTAATATATTTGCTGCGTCAATGAGATTTCCTGTTGCTGTTGATGTCATGCATTCATAATGTCCCCAACGTCGCCGAGATTCAGATCAATCTCTGTACCAATACACGACTTCACTGGCAACACAGACACACACAGACTAAATCTGCAACATAACTCGCAAAGAATCCGACAAATTCTCTAGAAATATTCTCATTTGTCCCCCAACACTGAATTCAAACATATGGAACATTCTCCTTGGCCTAAACTGCAAAAGCCCTGCATTTAAATACCAACTTTAACCAACAAACAGCATACTGTATAAATATTTTAATTTCTCAGACTTGAACTTGTAGGTGACTTTAAAGTGAGGAAAGGCTCCAGAATCCCTGAGAAATCAGATCAGTTGTGGACATGGAGCATTAACCCAAAGTGAACGCCCTCTGCCTGGAAAAAAAAGTCACACTTACTCTTGCAAAATGATTGACAGCATGAAATTAAAGCAGGTTCATGTTAATGTATAAGAATAAGGTAGCGTAATATTTTTGCTTGACAAAATCTGTATTTTGTAATGCAAAATTAGCATCAAGTATTTTGGAAAATGAACCCTTTTAATGTTGAGACAAAAATCTCTTTGCTGACTGGCAGAAGAAGACATCACACTTTATCGAAGGAGACATGGAATGACAGACGGTGCTCTCAAACACAAAGGGTTGTTGCCTTAGAGCTGAATAGTCAATACACGTTTTTAAAATTAAATTTTTAATGAGCATATGTCCTTTAAGAAAACTCTACAGCCTAATAGCAGTTCTGTGAGGCTGTACTTAGGCACAGTGGTGCTTTGAACTGATAACAAACATCAGCATGCTAACATGCTCATAGTGACAATGCTAACATTCTGATGTTTAGCAGGTAATATTCACCAGGTTCACCATGTTAGTGCTAACATTTACTGAATAGGGCTAAACACAAAGCACAGCTGAGGTGGATGGAAATGTCATTAGTTCTGCAGGTATTTGGTTATAAACCACAGCATCAAAATGAAACTGAGACCCAATGATGGCACAAGGTGAAAAGTCAGGGATCACCAACATTAATAATAATAATAATAATATATTTATATAGCACCATTCATACAGGAAATGCAGTTCAAAGTGCTTTACAATAAAGAAATTAAATGCACCAAGTGCTTTACAGAAGAGAATGCCATAAGATAAAGTGCAGTTAAGAGAAATAAAACTTGAACAGAACGTAAACATTATTAGAATGTATCTATTAGGGACATTGAATATCTAGGGTATCCGAGGGGTCTTAAAAAGTATTAAAAGGTATTAAATCAGTTTAGCAAAAATTAAGACCCTTGAAAAGTATTAAAACGTCTTTATCTGTATTAATAGGTTTTTTTAGAGCATGAATTCAGAGAGACAGCCTAGGCCTATATGATTTAATATAATTTATGGCCAATGTTTTATTTCTTAGGCCAAATAGAAATGTTTGTTAATGAAAATGTTTTGTTAATGTGAGTGAGAGAGAGTGTGAGTATGTGACTATTATTATTACTTTTAATAAACCTTGCCTTTGGGTTAGTCACTACTTTATTCTCTTAGTTGTGTTCCCTCACGGCCGATCTGAATTAGGTCAAACTAAGACTGTTTTGCAATCTCAAAATAAATGTACTGGTATGGTACTGCAAATGTAAGTTAAGGTGTGTTGCTGAAACAGTTAAAATTGTGGCGTTGCAGTCTTAAAATATATCGAAAAGGTCATAAAAATGTCTGGAATTTAACTTCAGGATTCCTGCATATACCCTGATATCTGTAGCAGATTGCCCTGTATTTCATCCTTTAGTTGTCAAGATATTTCACACAAAACGTAACTCCAAATGTCCACCTCGTGGTGGCGCTAGAGTGAAAGTCGGGGTCTAAAAACATCTTGACTGGCTTGATTTTCTGATTGCAGACTGTAGTTCATTTGACATGATAAGTCCAGACACTCTCCACAGCTAAACACTGTGCCCTCCCCCACTGTATCACCACCTTTCCACCAGAAAGGAAACTGTGGCGGTGGGCTCTTGTGTATCAGACACACCACAGAACCACCAAGAGCTTTGCCCTCTTCACTGCTCTTAGTGCACCAGGGCCCGAATCCCCACTTACCTCATCAACAAATTGCTTTGAGGTGAATAGCCCTCAATTTATGAATTTGCATAAGTTATTCCTGCAGCCTAGGCCAGTTTAATTAATATTTATGGGCCATGAGCAATTCTCTTGCTGTGCAAGAAGCTGGAAAAGCTACAAACATTTGCCCTGTGGAACACCACCACTGACAATGAATGGGAGGTTGAATGTAAAGAAGTTTACAACATCAGCGTTGACATCCGCATGGTATTTAGTGAACAGGAGCACAATCACACAACAAGCACAAACATGAGCACCAGAAAATCCTCCTGGCTGCTCTCACTGTAAATTCTCCATCTTGCTGGCAACAACCAAGAGACATGTAATGTGAAATGTTGTTACATGAAAAACGCATTGCTAAATATGCTACATGTGAATGTTAATATCTTCCTTACAGGAAAAATAAATATTATTCAGCTAAGCAACTTAAAAAACATAAATGACTGCAAAACGTCTGGAGTGTTTCCTGTTAATATATGCAAAGGACGCCCTTCTGATGGCTATCGTCACCAAGAATAATTAGTCCATTTACCAACAAGAGGGAGAGGTGGCCCATCTGGAGTCACGGTGTGCCAACAACAACTTGGAGCTCAACAACCTCAAAATTACTGAGATAAACATTGTTTTGTGCAGGAACCTGCCTCCACATCTCCACAGAAATGTCCCCTGGGGACTCCTCAAGCCGCACAGCTCAGAGCATGGCTAAGATTTTCATGTTTTCTGGGATGGTGTCTCCAACAACCTCAAATGGAATGACAAATTCTCTAACACAAAACCGACCGAGACAGGGTTTGTTTTTCTGTTCCTGTGGAAATTGAAGCAAGTTCAATGTCTCCTCCTGTCTCTCTGGGCTTCATGGAATTTCTTATTAGTATTAGATTAGTATCAGTAGTCATCACTGATGAGTGGAGCCACCTGTATCATCCACTCTCCTCTGGTAAATGGTATGGCCTTGGAAAAAATAAAATTGCCCAACATGCCAGTAATTTAACAAGAGCCACCACGTTCAATCAGCCTTCACTAAAACAACACATGAAGAACCGCAAACTGATTTTCTCCTTTTCTGAGAAATGTTTGTGGTACAAGGTTTCAGGGAATTAGTTCCTTCCTGAATTATAAATCTGTGAGATGCACTTTTACCAAGCAGCTTATAACAAAAAATAATTCATGCTTCGTTTAATGACACTTAATAAATTCCCTATACATATCTGACATTCAAAGGCAAATGTAAGACCAAAGATTATCATCTTGTCCTTGTAAAGATTTTGATCAAACACCTTCAGTGAGTAATCACATTTTGTTTGTGCGGTTCAATTTAAAAGTGCATTTCCAAAAATCCACATGCTGTTTCTGCATCCAATCAGAGCACCAAAGCTGGACTCGGTCCTGATTGGCCTCCCTCTATCTGAACAATTGCTGAGATCCTTCCAATCAGGCTAGTTTGCAGAAGTGGAACTGGAAAGCCTCACCTCAGCAGGTTTGCCTGATTTGAATTACAGGAGCTGCAGTTGTCGGTCAGCCGGGGTCCAATTTAGTTATTCTTCAAATTCATTCAATAAAAAACATTTTATCTGAACAATTTGTTTCTAAAACATCATGAGGTATATTGGTCTGAACGTGAGCTACCTAACCAAACAGAAATTCAGTTATATGGTACAGTAAATGTGAAACGCAGTCCCATTTTAACATACAACAGATGCAGGTATGCCTGTATTTGTCTTTGTACTAATGGAACTGTGCAAACTGACAGTAGAAAAGTATTAAAGTGTGAGTACACATTGTAGCTATTTGAGTCATTGCACCTGGCAGGTGAATTGGCAGCGGATGAAAGCAAGAGGAAGTGGTGGAAACGCTCTCAGACACCTGAGGCAAGTGGCAGAGGGCTGCATCTGTTTAACTCACACACACACACACACACACACACAAACGTGTGCACACACACCAAGCACCAAGCTGAAGCACCAGGCACACACAACCTGGAGTCAGGCCAAAAATACAATTCCCAAACATTCGACAGGTCTACAATTAAACAAGTCGGTGATTGGTGGGATGAAAATGTTGTAAATGAATCCAATCTGCTGGAACTATTAGTGACAACAGCTGAACAAATGACAGGTTCTGCACGTTTTCCCTGCGTAAACTGAGCAGATCTGTCATGAGCACAAGTACAAATAAAAATTGCAACTGATTCTTACCCACGGAGAAGCAGCTAAGTTATAAAAAAGTATGTATATATCCATACTAATTTTATGGTACGAGATCATGAACGACAACAAGTAACAAAACAGTTAAGTCAATAAAGGGACTGTGAATATTGATATTGATATACCACATTTATGACCTCTCCTCCAAGAGAGCAGTCCCCTCTCCATTCACCAATAAAATACTGGTTATAGGATCTTCCCAACAACCCCATATTTCTCCTTATACAACTGTGTCACATTTCCACTGCCTCCAAGCTGGATGAATACTTATATATCCGCTCAGGGAGAAAGGCACAGTGTAAAGATTAAGGGCTTAGATGACAAGGGAGGGCATGAGGAGAAATGAATCTGTAACGGGTTTATTGCTGTGGTCAAGATTCTAAAGGTTAGCAAGAAGTCAGCTTTGACACACGCTGTAAAAAAAAAAACAAAAAAAAAACTTCGAAAGCCTTCTCACAGGAAATAAAGCCCAGAGGAGGGGGAGAGGATGAGCATTAGTTTATCTTCCTGACCGAGATAAAAGCATTTCCTGTTTGACAGAATGAGCAAGTTTTGGTTCTAGTACAACAAAGACTTTGTGGTCCAAGGTCTTCCAAGTGTTTGGGGCCACTTCCTTTGTTTTAAGAGTTCAGCTCCTCAACTTGTGTTTCACTTTGTCGTTACCATCTGTACAGGCCATTTCAACATCCCTGCCTGCATTTTAAAAGGAACCCTCCCCCCCAAGGATATAAATTGGCTTTCGTTCTGTGAACTGGGAATCGGAGAAGTGTGAGGATGATGCACAGCCCTCTGTCAAAGGAAAACAGACAGGAATGTCTTGTTGGAAACTGTACAGGGGCCATGTCTGCATATCTGACTGAGAGCTTAGTCTGACAGGCGTTGCTGAATCATATCAGCACATCTGCAATTTCTGCAAAAAGGAAAAGGCAGTGAAATTGAAATACACCTGACAGAGATGAAACTTCATACAGATTAAGAGGCATGCCCGCTTCTTTCACTCTAGGCAGCTTGTCTATCATTGGTTCCGTTTGACTGAATGACATGTCTAATAGAACCACAGATAATGGAGTCATGTTTTCTTTCCCTAGAACTGAAGGAAATACGTCTAAACTACTGGTTTTCATGCACACCAGTGACAGCTTGTTGCACCTTCACATCAGATACGTATTTAGTGGCAATACTTGCACAAAAGCTTTGATGTACATTTAATTTTGTCTTGGTAGATGGCTGATGTGTTTCAAATGCAGTTTTAAGATGTATACATTGCATACTGTCAGCATGTAATAGCATAAACTTGCACAAGAACGGCCGTAAACAGAGTCAAATGTAGGATGTGCACATATCCTAATGCCAGCCTCGGATATTTAGGCAAAACTTTCCCAGATTTGTCTCTCCATAGAATCAAGGTTTCTGGTATAAGCAATCAGTCAGTACACATGCTCAGCCTAGAATATCTGGTAATGCGAGCAGTTTACAGATAAGATAACTGCTCCCAGACACGATCAGGGACCGAACTTTCTAAGTGGACCAACGTGAGGAAGAAAAAGAGAGGACTTTTGTTTTGTTTTTTATTGCTACCACGGACCTGGTGTATCCTGCGAGTTTGAAGGACAGCTGTAGATAAAAGGCTAGTAGGAGTGTGGCCCTGAAGTGATGAGGCTCGAGTGTGGTCAGCAGTACAGATTAAGAGTTGGGGAGAAGGTGCGGGTAAAAGTGAGACAGCCAGAGTGTGTCTACGACTGAGAAAGAAACCGAGACATGAGCAGTCTTAAAGGTCTTTTGGGGAAGGTTCAAATCAATTTGTTTAAAGAAAGTCCAAGTCATCAACTCAGAAGTCTTCATAAACAAATTGCAATTCAAGATGAAAAGACTTTCCGGTCTGAGTGTTGACCGTTAAAATGGCATGGTTTAAAGTTTTGACATTTTCCTTCCAAAGCTGTTTTAATTGAGTTTAATTGCTGGGACCAAGTCCCTTCGATGCATTGGTCTAATGATTAAATATGCAAGGACTGACTGTTGTTTTGTTGATCTTTTATCGTTACAGGGTTTTGTTAAAGTCTCAAATCAAAACTTGAGTCTTGAATGTCTTCTCAAGTCTTTCAAGTCTCACATCCTAGTTTTTTTGTGACTCACTATAAACCTGACTCTGGAGAAGTGTGTTTAAAAGAGTCAATACTAGCTGAAGCTCTCATTAATATGATAATCTTAATGTCCCATAATCTGTCATGCACTGTTTTTTCTAACGTTGTAATTTGGCTGCGTTTGTGATAATCAGTGATAATTCTCCTTATGTATGTGATGCAACTAGATTTCAAAATCATACTACAGTCTGATCTCAGCCTTACCTATGCAGTAGCAGAGAATGATGGACAGAACCACAGCTATCCCCACAGCAATCAGGGCGGTGCACTTCCAGGAGCAATGTTTAGGTGACTTCTTGAACTTGAAAGCCCCTCTGGACAGGCTGTTTCTGGGCAAAGGGCGCGCTGGTGTGGAGTAAACTGTCCCCGTTGCCATGGTGTAACCAGGGGCTGCCGCGCCAAAGAAAGGTGTCGTTCCTGTGCCCGTTTTAAAAAGAAAATGCCTGCAGCGGGGGGAAACAAAGAATTAGGAGAAAAGGTATTGTAGAAATAAGAGTGGTGGTTCAATACAGCATCCAAGAAGTCAAAGGCTTGATCTCTGCAATGGCTCACTCTGTGTGTCTACCTTTGTCAAAATGTTCTTTAGCAGGATGAAAGACCCCAATTTGTCCCTGTCAATCCCCCCAATCTGCCCTCAGTAGCGCAAAGCAAGTCCAAATTCAAATAGCCAAATACAAAAAAACCCTACAATACCAGTAACTCCCATGTGTATCACAGTGCAAGAGGAACTGGGTTATATTCTAATATTCAGTATCTTGACATTGGAAAAGGTGAACAAAAAGTACCTCATAAAAACAATCATGTCCCACTTGCCCTTTTACAACTGGGCCTTTGCTAATAGCACATTATACCTGGGGTAATTAAGAGGGTTTAATCAAATGCACTACGGAGTGATCGTCCTATTAACTTTTAAACCCCACGTGGAAAGCTCTTAAGTAAATGAATTAAGCCTTGTTGCCACTCTTGCCACTACTTAGAGATTAATACCCAAATGCCTACAGGCTTATGAGGAAGGCCAGGGAAATTGGACAGATTGACCATGCATTGCAAATGCTCTTCCAAACCTGAACTGGGGAATTTGTCCATTTTTGATAAAACATTAAAATACATTTAAAACAAACTGTCAAGCAATACTATTTTGTAGATGAAGAACTCCGACAATAGACAACTCTAAAGTCTTTACCAGGATTTCTTTAGGAATCGAGCAAATGCTTGATTGCATAAAATGACTTGTGTCAATGAATAGAAAACTAGAATAAACTAGTTGGACAATATATTCGTGCAGACTACCCGGCATATTAACGGCATAATACTCTTCTTGACACTCACACACAAAATGACACCTGAGAGTACCTGCCCAGCACCATCATCTTTTCAACTGGAACAGTTGCAGGTTAAGTGCTTGCTGAAGAGCAGCTCAACATAGGGCAAATAAAGTGGGGGCAAATGCTACAAATGCACTTCTTCCTGCAGGTTTACTCTGGAAAGTGCTTTTAACTTTTATTTTGGTAACAGCAGATTGCAGCAAACTGTATAAGAGGTGAGGTGAAGGGGTTTAAACAACCACAAAAATAATAGAACGAACATTTAGAGTAATCTAGCAATAAAATGCAGACTGCCAATGCAGCAGTAAACAAATACTTTAATAAAAGTGAAAATACAGTTATATAAATAGGCCACTTAAAAACAAACGTGTACAAGATCACGAACGAGTTAAATTTCAGGCAGTAAGGGCTGGAGAAGCACAGTCGCACAGTCCTCCACTTTCTGTTAAAAGTCTTACACAACATTTTTTACAGTCTTTTATGTGCTCTATAGATCCCAGGAGGAGTGGGTTGCCATGGTAACCGCTAATTTAAATACACCAATAAACTGATAAAGCAGTGTTTGCTCATCAATTATTTGTGTGGCATCTGTGAAGTCCCCTTCTAAGTTTAGTAAAGGCTTTTTTAATCCCGACTGAATCTGTACTAAAAGGGCTTGAGAACTGCTAATTGGGTGCATAATCTGAAACTGAGCAGTTAAGGACCGAAAATCCATGTTGTGACACAGAGTTTCCCTGATTATCTGATAGGAACGATACATGGACAGAACAGAACATGCTTTAGGGAAGCGGTATTACAGTAACTGTAATCTTTTAGCTGGATTAAATGTGGTTTCTGAGTACTTTCGATTTAGTGGTCCAAAAACACACTGATGGATGTCAATCAGGGATTTACAAAAAAACAAAAAAAAAAAAACAGACTTGCTTTACAAAGGACACATCAAAAACTTACACCATAATGCATTGCTCATATTTCTGCGCTGACGCCGATATTTCAGGTACTTCCTATCTCCTATGAGGATATCTCTGGGCTGAAACCTCCTCTGATCAATTCCTGACTAAAAAGAACAAATGTCAGATTTGGATAGTCTGGCTCCTCGATGCCCCGACTGACACGTGCAGTCATGGACAGACAGGGATTCCATTTAAAGGTTACGGTGTGTCACTGCTGGAATGACAATGCTCCGGTCGTCTGCAACCTGGAGAAGTTCAGATTCTTCAATCTGGAACAATCTGCACTGTAGCTGCGGCAGACTCTGTAATACGCAGCTGGGTACGAATTGAGGTCAAAACTTGCACAACGTCGGAGGTGGCAGACACAGTAGTCAGACACACAGGCACATAGACAGCGCTATGAGGAGTTAAGTGTAAGCGGATGCAAGCTAATGAGGTAGACGGAAGGGAACGTGGACGTATGTGTGTTTGAGGGAGGTGTAGGCCATGTACTCCATTTGAAAGAAGTGGCTACATATTGCAAGCTGCGGAGGTGATGTGGAGACAGTTTTGCCTGTAAATAAAGGTCTCAAATCTACCTGGGCCTCATTTATATGCATTTTGCTTTCTGCCAGAGTGTGAAACTGAAAGTTGCCAGAATCTGTGTGCACCGGCGTCACCGAGACAGATTTCTGCGCTGGACATTTATTTGCACTCGCCGTTTAAAGTAATTCTGATGTTTTTCATGTCGCCCTTTTCCCCCCCACTTTTTTTCTAAAGAGCAGACTGAAGGGGTCTAAAGATGAAATGCTGTTGGACATGATTAACAAACAGCGGACCAGTGTAAATGTCTGCAGCTATACACACTGGATGACCGGCTGTAATTGATTACAGCCAGTGTGATGCAACAAGGCACATTACTATGCTAATCCAGCCAGTCCTAGTGATAGCAATGTGGTGCGCTGTGAGAGAGAAAGAGAGATAGAGAGAAGAGAGACAATCAAGAGTGTGAGACCGAGAGAGAAAGAGAGCAAATGAATGGCTGTGTGTCAGTGTGATCGCAGTGCGTTTGTGTGCACGCCCGTCTATCCCATTGAGAAGCCTGTAACACAAAAGCAGCAGCCAGTCTGGTCTCCTCTGCTCTCACAACATTGCTTGTCATCAGGATGACATTTGAAAACATCCTCACAGAGGACAAAAGACTAAACAATGAGTGGGTGGATTTGTCTACGACTAAGCTCCAGCTGGAGGGGTGAGAGAGCACCCTAGAAACAATGCGAACTGAAGCCCTCAGAATATGTAATCTGTCTATTAGCGACTGCTCTGTGTTAGCATTAGCACTTCAAGGTGAGAGCAGGAATAATCAGGCCACTTTAATCCATGACCGAAAAAAAAAAAGATGACTACAGATGTGGCGGGCATAGCATTGGCTCGTTTTCACGCTCGATGCCATCGCTGTCGCTCTCCCCCAGATCACCACCTGCCCTCTCATCAGGGGGCCTGCTAGCAGGGGCTATTCCTGTAGCTCTGCACCCATGTGATGGTATTTCAGGCGCCATGTGCCATCCTGCCCACGAAGATCAGCGTGGTGCCATCTTGAGTCGCTCATTCAGAGTGCTCAAATTGTTTGCACATGGAATTTATTATATTTGATGAGTTTGATTAGGCTTGGCATAAGAGGAGCTCAGCTTTTATGTACACACATTTAAGATGGTTTTTGGAGTCTAATTCTAGGCCTGAGACGGTTACCCTGTGGCCACATCAAATGCTGGTGTATTTTAGCTACTGCACATTAAATGTGTAATGTGTAATGACTTTTTATATGAATAACTACTTAAATGACTCGCTATTCATCCTCCGTTCATGAAAGCTTTTTCATTTGCATGCAAAAATCATCTGAAACAGATGTACTCTATGTTGCCAGCAGCAGCAGCAGTTTATACAGTAGCCTAAAATACGAGGAAAATATTGCAGATCTCTGGAATCACCACAGAAATGTGTGCCTGGCACTAAAGATGTTGGCAAAATAAATGAAAAAGAAAACACACAAGAACAAGAAAAAAAAAAATACGTCTTGAGGATTACCACTTTGTCTACACTACCATCCACTTTGGCAGGTAACCAAGCATCACTGCAAGCTCCTTTCAATTCCAAAAGGCTAGTTGGCTGGTATCTTACACATGACTAATCAGTCCTGCTGCAATCCTGACACTGTGGCGGGTATACAAAAAAAGTTCAATTTTCCTCCTCTGATGTGAAGCATGGCTGTCTGACTCATGATTTACATGTGCATGCCACACAAACAACTACGCACACGCACAAAAAAAGAAAAAGAAATCCTACTTGGATTCTTTTTCGCCCTTGAGAACAATTCCAACACATTTTCTATTAGGAAAATGCAATGTCTGTGGGACACTGTACCACATGATGATACCACATAATATCGTCTCACCAAAGGACTTCTCTGACACATGAATCCAATGGGGATTGACAGTACATTTATAACTGCAACGTGTGGCTGGGCAGGCCTTCAAAAGATCCATTCTGAAATGTCATAACGACGGGTGTAGCTGAATCTCATTGAATGTAAGTGGGGGAAAAAAAAACACTGAGGTGGGCTCCAAAGGACATACATATGTAAGTGCAGACACCTACCTGCATCTTATCCAGTGGAGCACTTATAGAGCGCCATAAAGGTGTCAAAAATACAGATTTCACTCATACTGGTATAGTCTATTTTAAACAAAGGATTAAGTACTGTTCAAGAACAATTACCGTGTATGTGCATCGGTCTCTTAAGGGACATGGCAATTCATTTTATAATGAAATTCAATGCAATATTTCTAATTGAAAATATCACAGTGTCTATTTCACTGGTGCCAAGAGGTTAGCAAGAGAAACCTGAAGGATTTATTAAAAAGTACTCCACACACTTTTTCCTTGGGATTTAAGAATAGCAATGAACAGTAAGCAGTATCACTTCTCTGTTGCCAACTAACAGCCCTTTAAACTGAGTGGTCTTAGTCAGCATACAGTATAGCAGAACAAAGGAAGTGGACTAATTTCATAGTCTTATCTGGTGTGAAAAAACTGAATTTTTCATGGTAACTGCATAGTGATCTGTGGACAGCTCCTGATCCTATTATTATTGTGTTAATATCGTGTTACAGTTGTCACATACTGTATTTGTGTTTTAAGCCCCATAATATATACTGTAGCTGGGTCCAAGTTGCGATACTGATTTATGTTTGTTTCATTTGTATCTTTTCTGAGCTGTAAAGAAGGCTTCACTTGTCTTATGCATAAGTTTGGTCTGTTTAAAATGCAGGAGTAAATGAGCCGAAATCAAACTTGGTGTGTTAACACAGCTTTGCCATTATGATCAGTGACTGAGCTCAGTGACCTAGTTCACTCACCATATAATAATGAGCAATAGTTACAGTAGTAGTTACTGAGTGCAGCACTTCACTCATTTAAAAGTACACTGAATGCTAGTTGGTATTGAGCCAAATTAGCACACTCGTGCTTTGAACACTTTTATGAGACACACGTAATTCATTACTGCTAATTGCTGTACAAGTAGTTAATGCTGTCAAATGAGTGCTTTACTTTCAAAAAGGTCATGTCGCAGAATTATTATTATTTAATATTAATATATTAAAGGAGGTCGTCAACATTGTGATTTATATTTGACACTTTTTTTTTCTAATCGGCTGCCTTGTACGAAATAATTCACTGTCTGCACATGTGACCACATCTATGGTGTTGTGCTGCAGAAGAAAAAAAACATCCATGTCGATGGTGAGGATTCAAAAGAAATTCACCTCCCTGCGGTACCCCGAGGCCACCTACATATGTGCTGTGCCAGGACTTTGTCCGCCCAAAACCCCCTGAAGGCAGCCTAATAAATACTTTCTGGAGCTTCTGTTTACATTCCCAACCTGGTGGTTTTCTTGACATCTGCAATTATGTGGTGAACCGGGTCCTCCCTTTTGGCCCCATTGGTTCGCAGCAGCCCTCTGTTCCCACCCACTGACAAGCACTTGATTTAGAGTCCACTGTGGCGATAGTGATTTATGCCTCGTCTGATGATAGGTGTGCACATATTGTTTTGTCGATACGCCTAAGACAGCTCAAGGTCATTGCGCGGTTAGTATTCAATCACTGCATCTTCCCCAGAAAGTGAAACTGTCACCACATATCCCAATTGATTCAGTCAGATCATAAGAGGTTGTTACATGCTGCCACAGAAGAAATTCAAAGTTTACATTCATCTGAGCCTCCGAAATGGTACACTGTGCCAGGGAAATATCAGGCTGGAACGCAATCATCTACTCGAGGACATTTCTGAGTCAGGGCGCAATGTACCACACTTCATTAACCAGGATATTTTGAGCTCACTGATTAAGAGAGATGTAACTGCTGTTTCAGAAAGTTGGCAAAGGCTCTTATGACACGGTAGTATCTTCCACAGCAAATTTTGGTGTAACACACAATCCGCTTACTAAGTTCCTTGTTAAGTTATAGCCTCTTTGATTTGAACTGGCAAGCTCTCGGATATTCACAGAGTTCACGCTAATCATGCACCAACCTTCTGAGGGAGGTCTATCTAATTTAGTAATCAGTCCTTAATCGCAGGTTCAAACAAAGCAAAAAAAACCAAAAAAACACTATGAACACTTGGCAACATTATTCACCACAGAGAAGAAACAATTAACATATTTCTAAAACTCGGCTGGAACCATATTATGCTATGCACAATTTGTGGCATGATAATTTATCCTGATGAGATGTAGTCCTCAAAATAGGCCTAAAAATCATCCAAAACATTAATATTTTATATCCTGAAGTGAACTATTGTTTTATTATCCACTCATTTTGGAGAAGTAGCACTAAAAACATTAATAAAATCATCAGGCGTTATAAATACTGTTTACTGCCATTTAGTCAATGCCAATTCTCAGTGTGTTCCAGAGGTACCGGTTATTGCCAGTTGCCTTGGGGGGGATGTACACTACCATGAGACTCAAACACACTGAGCTCCCAGCGCTTCTTTTCAGCAGACAGCAAGAAATCTCACTGCTGGAGTTCAACATGTGCTGAGAGTCACACAATCTAATGCTGAACTCCATCCTGCCCAGATGAGTGCTTTCCTAAAACCTTAGCAGGTCATACAAATGATAAGGATGTGATGGAGCCACAAAAGTGCAAGCAGGAATATGTACTGTAGCTGTAACAACAAACACAATGCTGATTCAGTCACGACTGAGTGAGTCACTGTTAACCCTGACTGAGTTTTATGCATATCGCCATCTGATGTCACAAAAACATTGCGCGTAACCAAATGAGGCAAACAAGCTATCAAATTAAATTAGTAAAATTCTGTATAGTTAGAACTACTGCTTCCTTCCTTTCTTTCAAAAGTAAAATTGATAAAATTCCCCCACTTATTTATTTCACATCATTCTGCTTTCTGAGTCAGTGAAAATGGCTTTATAATAACACCTGGTCCTGAATTTCCCAACTGTGTTGTAGGTCCTTGTGGGTCACTCACCTGCTCTCCAGGGCCACATTGCTGCCCAGGACCCAGCTGTCCTGCAGCTGGACGCATTCCGCCGTACTTTGCAAGTCGGCCGCCAGGCCGGCTGTGGGCGGCGGGCTTGGGCTCCTCCGATTGGCCAGTGAGCTGCGACTCAGGGACGTGATGGACGGATGCTGCTTGTGTGGGGGCGGGGCTGGAGGGAGAGGCGGTGGACCTTGTTGACTAGATAGATGGTCACCTGTGAAGTGAAGCAGAGGGAACAAGACATCAGAATATTAGTTTGTACATTCTTAATGGCTGCAAATTCAAAAGCTTAAGTAGTTTGTTTTGCTGATTAAAATTACACCCAGAATCAAGAGAATGGACGTTTAAAAGACAGCAGATGGATAAGAGTATGCATCTGCCTTATGTTAAACATGACGGCATGCAGCCACCTAACAGACCCAGAAAAGTAAATACAACCGAGAGCAAGACATTAAAATGAGATGCAACCACTGCAAAAAAAAGGGAAATAAGAGCTGCTTTTATGGAAACACACATAATAATTGTCGCAAAACGCCACACGGCTGTTAGTTGGGTTCTCTTAAACAGAAGGTCACTTAGAGAGGCAGCTGTTCTTTTATGGGCGCTTAACGCAATGTTTCACGTTTGATTACAGCCAGAGAAGACTCTCAAATAACTAATGACCAGAACATCCATTAGAGCTCTGAGAGAACAGGTTTTCCAATTTCACACAAAGCTGTGTAATTGGCCCCCAGAATGGCATGTGGTGATTATCTATCCATCTTCCCTGTTTAAAAAGGTAAAAACCCACAGTGCTGACAATTCTGATTTGCTCCAATGAGCCCCAAATGGGAATCGTCTTTCTTGCCTTACAGAGGCTTGGAGTAGATTGAAAAAACTGGCAGTTGTGTCTTTTAGGAGCGGTCGTTTTTGCATTGACAGCATGGATTTTTATAAAGCCTAAAGGAGTTAAATTTAGAGCATATGAACGCTGGAGGTCAGGTCTGGTGCATGATGTAACCTTTGTTTTCTCAAGCATGCATAAAGCCATGGATCAGGATCTGCTCTGTGCCGCTGGCTAGACAGAACAACTCAATTGAACAGACACTAGTCACTGTTTTGAAAAGTGCCTTTAATGAGCATGCAATTGTTGCCCTTGTCTATGTGCTGATGCTTTTCATAGTTGCTCACAAACAAACAAGTGGTTTAATGCAGGCAAATGAGCATTGGATCCAAAGTGCTAAGAGAAAACATGCATTCCATTCAGTGCAAGGAAATCATTTCCACCACTTTGAGGTAAAAACCATGATGGCTATTGGAACGGCTGAAGATAATTTCTATAAAATTCAAAGGAGGAATACATCACAAATCTACTGTAAGGAATATTGTAATAAGAATGATTACAGAGAGTAAAACTCTTCCCCAGGAGTTAATTGCAGGGAGAGTGGCAGCAGTGATTAAGTTTTGCAGGGGCAGGTTTAACCAATCATTTCTGTGACTGATTACTTGCATGGAATTATTGTTTTTATGACAGAATGCACTTTTAGACATCTTGTTTCATCTGTAGACAGACAGACAGACAGAGACAGATGAAAGATGACCAACGTGGAGCAGAATAAGGAGTGAGAAGAGTGCACGGTGCTGGTGCAGAAGGCACCATCTAATTAACTCCCGATTAGACTTTGATCAGAACCAATCAAATACGTTCCCCTCATCACCCCACACAACCTTGTTCAAAGTCAATTCTGAAGCCTAACACAGGAATTGCCTGTGATCAACTGTGGTAGTGGCATTCAAAAAATATAAGGCTGCCATGACTTAGTGATGATGAATACAAGACATCCCACTCATCTCCTGGGCTATACCGTAAGCCCTATTAGAAAAGTGCTAAGTAGGCTAATAGAAATGTGGATTATCTACCAACACTGGCTGGTTTTACTTCACCTCTGGGCCTCATTCCACTGTGTGAGCCCGCGGCAGCCACGAGCTCCACTTCACTTTCCAGCAGACGCATTTTTCATGTAATCAGCACACGCTAGTGCAACAGTACAATGTCAATGAGGGTGTAAAGGGAAATGAAGCAGAGGGGACAATCAGACGGGTTCAGGAAAACAGGAAATGATCTAAATGGAGGTAAGTGGAATGTTGATGGTCAGAAACCCCTGTACAGCATCTTATTATCACACCCACATATGCCAGAGTGAATCCCAGTAAGCAATCCAACCTCCCATTACGCATTACAAATAAAGATACGTGACAGGAATTGCACAAATCGGTATCCATTTATCTTCATGTCTACAGATCTATTTGCATACAGTGCAAGTCAACATCTTTATTGCCCTTGTTTAGTTTGAAAGCTGTTGTGCCGCTACACAGAGATTTGGTTGTTTTTTTTAGACACAGCACAGTAATTTCAAACGTATAAAATATACAGTATGTGGTGCAGGTGCATTTCAGCTGATGGGAATAGTGCCGGCACAGCAAGCACAGAAATGAGTTTCAACAAGTCCCAAACACTCTCACTATCACGAATTCATGGTCAATCTTGAATCAGTTTCTGACGAATCAACGCGTTAAAAAAGGCATGCTTGAACCGCAACGCACAATGAATGGTGTTTTTAGGCGAAAGCACATGCTGAGCTCAAATGTTCTCAAAACACAAAATCCCAAACACCTTCAAAGGCGGAGGATCTGACATGCAGCAAATCTGACAGCATAATCCCACAATGAACTAAGGGTACATAAAAACCCCATGAGCTGAATTAAACCTACTGTATGCATACTTTGCAAAAAGCACCCGGAGCTTTTTGGTGTGAATGCGGTCTTCCACTTGAAATGCTGCGTTTGAGTTGGCTGTAAAGCAAGTGTGGAGTGAAGTGAAACAGTCAATCAGTTTGGCTTTTCCTGTGACGCTAGAGAAGCTAAACAAAAGTCTAAAGTCCTGAAATGCAAGTCTGAGAACACAGCCGTTCAAAACAGAGAATGTACAGTGGGTCTGAAAATTGTGGGCAAAACACGAATCCAGACAAACCATTTCATCTTTATCCTCTGAAGCTTAAAGACGCAGTGCTTTGCAGACAGTAACCAGGCAGGATCCAACGGCCTTGGAAAGCTGTTTTTTCTTTAATTTTCAAGTGACAAAAATGATTGTTTGTTTTGCTCTTATATTTATAGTGCCATGCAAATATGCCAAAGTTGAGTCCTAGATCATACTGAGGAAGAAGCAACAGCTGTGAAAACTAATCTAAAAAGGGCTTCTGGGGGGGGTCTGAGGGTTTACTGCTCTGCACTGGTCAATAAAACCTTTGAAATATTACTGAACATCAAGTTATGTCCTTTTAAGCATTTAGATCTGAATCTTGACTTCAAGTGATTAATTATGCAAACTTATTTGTCAGTTTTAAAGGGTGTTCTCGTCGCCTTAATCTTTATCTTTGTGGAGGTCAAGATCAAATGGTGCAGTAGTTGCTTTTTTTATTTATTTTTTTTAAAAAAAGGAGGCTTGTTTACAATTTCCCTGTGTAACAACCAATCAAGTCTTCACACATCTGAACATTTAAATTGGAGTTAACATTTTAATTGCATGCTTCATTACATACAACTCAACGTTTCAATTTAAAATACATTTGAAAGGCTAGACTTTCTTTGTTTTTTAAGTATGGACCCTTAAGAATATATGCATGACACCACATGTTCTCTCATGTTATCAATTTCCCTGCACACAGTGGGTGTAGGAATGTCTGAGAGGTATAAGGCGCCGTGCCTTCTGGTCTCCAATTTGAGGCGTGGGTTTGAATCCAATTTCTGACCAACAGTTTTACACTCTGGGCAGAGTCATCCTATGATGAAGCCCCATAAGTGAACATGTGATTCCATGTAACTTAGAGAGCAAAACGTAGCAGCAGCAGCGCAGCGGTTCCGTGTGCATTCTCTGTGTACCGGCAGAGTTGGATGTTTGAAAGCAACCGGGGCAAACCATGCTAAAATATGGATTTTTGGCACTGTAGCACCTTAAATTTGATTATCCACTGCCTCGCATATGTTGGATTTTGTGGGGTTTTGTTTTTTTTTTCATGTATGCACACAAACAATGAGCCTTTAAGAAAGCATGGCATTGTCTTCCATCAGGACACACAGGCAATTAAGCTGGCCTTTAATGTGCAGGCTCAGTGACTGGGAAGGCAGATGAAACAGCTGTGTGGTTTATGGGGTTTTGCTTTGAAATCAGATCAAGACGATGCCTCCTTTGCATAATTCCTCAACGTCAGCTTGTCATCATCTCCATCAGCAACATGCTTTCAAGGACCTTTGTGATTAATACTGCATGCCAGCTTTTAAAATGACAGACTCATTCCCTTCTTAATGATGCTTGCAATATCTATCAAATGATGCTTTATGAGGCCTCAGTGTTTTTACAGAAACACTTCCTGGAGTAGAGCTTTGTTTTAGCTGCTCTTAATACTCTGGTTTGTAGTCTGAACATTGGCTCATTTCAAGAGAAAGGTGCACTGTGTGCGTTATATTAGCGAACCAGAAATGTCCATGAGAAGGAAAATACCCCACAATATGCCGTTTCCTTAGAAAAGATTTTTTCTGATCTAGTAAATGATACCTAAAATGTTTTAGGCTTATCCATTCATACATTGTAGACAATATTAAATAACCGTATCAGAGGCAATCACTGTCTGCAAACAGAGGTCACAGTGCACCACAGTTTTTGATGCCACTTCTTGATAGTCTGATGTTTAGGCCTATTAGGATTTTATGATTTTATGATTTTCACTCCTCTGAAAACATATTTTTATTGATGAAAGCATTGACAAACCTTGAGTACTACATATAATGTTCCAATATTGAGTCGGGACACAATTAAAAGCCGTTTTGAACTCACTAAGCTTGGCAAGCTTGGTGAAAGCCTTTTCATATTCATTTTATAAGTACTGCAAAAGGTCTTGTGCCATTTTACTCTCCATTAAGAGACTGCTTCAGCTGCTAATGGAATTGAAAGGGCATTTTCTCTGATTGGCTTGCCCTTCACCAATAGAAAAATTGCAATATGTGTGCATCACAAGAACTCCATCAAAATAGATCACCCACAGAGGCCACCGCTTTTCTATTACAACTTACAGTATTTATTTTTGCATAATTACATTAAAGAAATGTTGCACCTCTGATCGGCAAAGTTCGAATTTCAAAAAAACAAAACAAAAAGAGAACTCTAACAAAATCCCTGTTTGATTTTAGGTGGAATGAATAATGGATGAATTCCATGATAAAACATGCCATTTGGACAAGGTATAGGATGTTTATAGATGTCAAATCAATAAATTCATTCTCATCACCGCCTGGTTTTCTATTCACCTCAGCACAGCTCTGGCGCCTGGTTGAAGGCAGTGGCAGTATTCGTTACTTGAAAAAGAGACAGCAGCTTCTCACTGAAGTGAAGTGGGGTGTGTGTGTGTGTGTTGGGTTGGAGGAGGGGGCTGTACCCGGTAGAATTCAGGACCATTTGAACAACCTTGCCCTAGGTGAGTTTTGGGGATTTACTCTCTCAATTTTCAGGGGCTTGGAGTTTTGAGGAAAAAAAAAAAAAAAAAAGGAAGCTGAGTGATTTCCATCATATTTCCTGCCAGAGAACCTTCACTACTACTACTCCCACAGCCTTGCCCACACTTCTCCTGACTTTTTATCTGATCAAAGACAGACATTTATTTTAAGCTTTTACTCTGCAGGGGAGTGAGGGTGTAACCAATATTTCAAGGATTACATAATGATTGCATTATAGAAAAAGACATCATTCCATTTATCCGTACATTATGTGCTCCGACAGAGTCAAATCAGGCATTCATCACCTCACATGTGATGCAAATCCTGGACTGCCATTCATCTAAAATGTATGATTTGTAAATACACTTTCATAGTTGAACCCGCTGAAGATGCACAGTGAATATAAGCAGCTTCACATCACATTTTGTCCAGCTCTCTCCCTCCCTCTTTCTCTCCCCCAGACATTGCTACAGATGGCAGATCATCATACAGATGATGACTGCTTAGCAGTTCTTTCTGACAGCTCTCTGATTACATAGCAATTACACTCCTTCTCAAAAGCTGCTTTGACAATTAGCCTGCTGACAAAACACTTAGTTGTATTTATTCATGTGTGGACAGCTTTGGCGTGCTTGTTTGTCCAGAGAGATTGTGTTCACACCTAGGTAAAATGCTACAGTTTCTAACTTCGGCACAGGCAGCGCGGTTTAGGTACTGACAATACATGTATTACTGCATTTTCTTAAACCTGCAGAGCTGAAGACGTGGCACAGTCCACACCGAATTGTGTTCACACAGCCATTAACGTCAACCAGTCACCATTAAGTTAGTCTTCTATAGAACACAGCAATCATCGATTTTAAACACGCAGCAAGTATATTGATTTTCCAGAAGAAAAAAATGATTTTTACTATGTGATAACGGCTAAAGAATGCCACAAGGCGTTATATTTAAAAAGGTGTCACAGTCTACAAATGTATAATGTTCTTGCCTACATAATGACAATGTTTTAGCTGCATGTAACAATATTTCCACTTGGTTCAAATCTTTGTGGCCACATGACATCAGAAAGATACACACGAAACCATCTAACGTACATTATAAGTCCACCAGTCATCAACCAAACTGAGTGGTGGTCTCATGCGGATGTGTCTCTGCTCAGAGCTTTGTTGTGAATCTGTTTGGAAAGGTTGTTTTGGCATTCTTTTCAAAAGAAGCTGCCAGTTTCAATCTTTCTCCTGTGCGCGTTTGAACTGGACCGGCCTTGAGAGTAGTCATTCACTCCTAAACTAAATTGGTGTGGGGGCTTGAATGGCTTGTGCTTTCAGTAACTGCAAGTAGCTGTAGAGCCAACATATAAAACCTTGGTTTGGTTTGGCTGGTCCAGGCCACATCAGGGAAGCTTTTGAACATTCAGAAGCTTTCTGAAGGATTTTCAGCTATTTATTTTTAACTGCAGTGTCAGGAAGAACAACAAGACACTGTCATCCAGATTTGCTGAACTGTGAATCACTTCTCTGACTAAAGTCATATATATTTGAATTAGTAATTGCACAGAAATGTTGCCTACGTCATCTCAGGGGTCATAGAAATGTGACATGTGTACTCAGGAGAACTATTCATGTGCCTCCCTATTCATTTACAACTCGTTTCCCCAATCACTTGAGAAAATGGTTGCAGGAAAAAACAAACCACTCATCGTTGTAGTGGCACAGTCTTTTCCAATGGCTGTTATAATTGCATTTCCTGTGCAAATCGCTCCGTTTGTGGAGAAACCAGACAAAGGAAACTGTATCCATCTCAAAATGGGAAAGCCCATCTTTTCTTGATTAATTGTTGGCATATTGTTCTCAACTGGATGCACTCCACTTGCACAGATGACTAATTTTCACCTCCATTGTGAGAAAACTTGAGGAGAAAGATTTATACACTGTATATCTTTCACACCACATTGAATAAACAAATAGCACTATGAGACATATAATATTCTACAGAAGAAGATGTTTTTATACTCTGCTTATCCACAAGGAAATAAAGTTTCAGCTGAGTTTTATTGTTAAACTATTATAACCACAGCGTCCTATGAAGATGAAAACTCTACGTACTACCACAGGACACCCAGACAAAACTAAAATATTACCACAAACACACACAATGCAACAATGCCTTAAAAGTGACACATAATTCAGTGATATTGAAAAGATGCCAATTTAAATTAAACATTAATGTGGATCTGTTGGTTTGGAATAAAGAACACTGACTGATTGTTTAATGAATGATGAAAAAGGTGATCACAAGGCGGCAGCCGACTAGTATTTGGCTCTATGCTACATGATATAATTTCTCTATATTACTGCACCTAATGATCAAATTGATTATCAATTATTCTGCTGATTATTTTATCGATTGATCTATTAATCACTTTGTCTATTAAAATGTCAAAAAAATCAGTCTAATGTTCCCAGAGCTGAATCGATCAGCCATAACATGATGACAGCAGAGCGGCCTGACCGGTCCCCATATGCAACAAACTGCTCTGTGTCTTCCGACACCTTTCTATCAGAACCAGCATGAATCTTTTCAGCAATTTGAGCTACAGAAGCTCTTCTGTTGGATCGGAATCACACGGGCCAACCTTCGCTCCCCATGCTCATCAGTGAGCCTCGGCCGCCCATGGCCCTGTCACTGGATCCCTGGTTTTCCCTCCTTGGACCACTTTTGGTCGGTACTGACCACTGCAGACCGGGGACACCCCACAAGAGCTGCAGTGTTGGAGATGCTCTCACCCAGTCATTAGCCATCACAGTTTGGTTCCTTGTCAAAGTCGCTCACATCCTTACGCTGCCCATTTTTCCTGCTTCAACACATCAACTTGGAGGACAAAATGGTCACCTACTGCCTAATATAACCCCCCCACTGACAGGTGCCATGGTAACAAGATAATCAATGTTCTTCACTTCACCTGTCAGTGGTCATAAAGTTATGGCCGATTGGTGTATGTATCTTGTTTTGTCGGAGCAACAGTCCAAAAATTACATTTATACGACAAAGGAAAGCAGTAGATCCTCGCATTTATGCAACCAGTGAATGTTTTACATTTCTCAATCGGTAAATGGATTATCAAAATTCTTTATCAAAATTAATTTTCTGTCTATTGACTAAGTTATAAATCAACTCATCGTTTCAGGTCTGAAAGAAACCATGTTTTAAAATCTCAGGGTAGAATTTATCTCCAAAGACAATAAGATTCACAGATAAACTGACTACTGACTGTTATACATTATAAACACACTATTATGCAAAACAATAGAGGAGGTTTTAAAGCTGATAAATACATGGAACAACCATATACTGTTTGCATTAGTTCCATAGTCATCCTTTATCATTGCCTTGTCATACAAGTCTTCTTTATTTGATGAACTACCATGAACAAACCGAGCATGTTGGTGCCTTTACATCTCCTCCTCACTGTCTCCTCCAAATATTCCCACATACAGTTCTCCAAGCCAAAATTTCTTGCAATGTCTGGCTCCAGAGCGGGAGCTACAGCGCACAAGCTGAAAATCCCTCTGCTTTCCAAAGAGCTTTCCCGAGGCCAAGGCTATGAATTGATACCCCACTGTTGCATTACTCTTGGCCACAGAGCAGAGCACAGGACAAGAATAATGATAGGACAAATCATTTGTAATTCTTACACTGCTCACCAACTAGTGCATTATAGTGGTGAGGAGGGTCGTGCTGAAGATGTCAATACCCCCCAGTGGGTATAAACGATAAACTTTCCGTCCGCAAGCAAATGTTCAGATATACAGTACATACACGTGCACACGCACACACACACACACACACACACACACACACACACACACACATATATATACTTTAAAGCTCACTGAGAAAAGCCTTCCAGCCTTACTGATGTTTTTAAATTTTCCGTCAGAACGCCCTCCGCTTCTCTCGGCAAGAAGAACTAAGATGCAACCTGCGTACCCTCTGAGGCTTGGTGCATGCTCAATCAGCAACATGATATGGCCCACGGCTCTGTGGTGAGGTCACTGCTGGAGCCTTGAAGACTGATCATGCATGAGGAAGCAACACAGTGTTTCCCCACTAATGTGCCAAGCTAGCCATGCTGCTTACAGCTACTCTTCAGCAGCATAGACTGAGCCCCACCTTGAGGAAACTGGGATCTACCTCAAACTCTGTGTTCTGTGCACTGACATCGAGTGTAAAAGATTTCAGGCATGACCACTGAGATGTTAAGCAGTTCAGGTGTAAAAGGAACCTGACTTGTCGGAGAATTTTGGTTATGCTGTGAAATACAGACACTGTTCTGATCTGAGGACCAGTCCACTTTAATCAAGATGACTTTACTTTTATACAACCCCCGGTTGGAGGCGAGGTCTCTTGGGTGGCTCAGCAATTCAACTAATTAGTGAAACTGGCCTTCAAAGTTTAATCTACCGCGTAGTCATTCTAAAATTTGAACCGCATCCCCCTTTCATTTCAGAGTGGCTCTCACACATGTCTACAGCATGTTAATCAATAAAAAAAAGAAGTAGTCAGAGAAAGCAGCTGTACTGTCCTTCAAAATCACTCTAATGCCACTTTGCTTGACAACAGCAGACAGGGCTGCCTGCGTTCCAGTCTTCATTCACCTCAGAAAATACTACCCTAAGCCTCATCTGTCATGTATCGGCTGCAGCCTAACATTTCACTTTGTTTGGCAGACATTGATTTTTACCTCCAAGGTGTTGTCAAGGAGGCATCCAACTCATACATACCTCCTCTGCTGTCTCTCCAGAGGCTGCTTTAGAAGGAATTGCAGGAACACACACACAAAGGAAAGCTCAGAGAAATGACTACATTTGAAGATAGCCTAAACTATTGCCAAATCTGTTGAATAAGGATGGTGGTGGGGATGAAATGTGTGGGTGATAACACGGGGCATATCGAAGAAGCATTTCTCAGAGCCTATTCTTGTTGCGTATTTAAAGGTGTCCCGTTTGTGTACTGTAATAAGCTTGGCAGCATGTAATCCAGATTCAGGAATATATTGTGAATACACAGAGACGCAACCTCATAGGACGGGGATCAGTGTGTATCAAAGAATATCAGTTGTGCAAGTGAGGACCTATTGAGGTTTTACGGGTGCTGTCCATGCCAATTCTCTCAGCCAAAAAAATCTCTCAGGACACCAGACGTTGAAACATGTGGTCACTAAAATGCCTTGAATCTGTTTCACTGGATTCATCCAATCCTCCATCCATATGTTAAGGGTGTTTCCCACCACAGCAAGTCAGATAACAATTTAATCGACCACATCCTCCTCCCTGCCCTCTACACACACATTTGCAACCTAGTTGAGCGACACTTTATATTCATTAAGTGTCAAAATGTTATAAAAAAAAACAACAACCAAAAAGCTGGCTTAAAAGAGCAACAATATATCTTATTTAGCAATTATCTGGCAACAAAGAGAAATGATCTATGAGGCAGCCTTGAAACTAGCATCCTTCCACAGTTTGATGATAATATACACAGCAACACTAATTACAATAGAGTAGATGTGCTTTCAATTTTATCAAGGTTTACAACAAGTTGGAATGATTAGGCCAACTTCATAAAATACGGAAAACAATTAAGGATCACAACAAACTGATTAAAAGTACTTCTGCGGCATTTTGAGAGCTGAGAATCAGAAGTGGTTTTAACTTGGGGTTTTTTTTCAACAAAACTCATTGTCTGAAGCCAAGCCAGTGGTTCTGGGAGGCTGCACACAGCAGTGCCTTGAGCTAAATGTTAACGTCAACATGCTAATTTGCTCGCATGACAATGCAGGCATAATGTATACCATGTTCACCCTCTTAGTTTAGCATATTAGCATGCTAACATTTGGTAGTTAACACAAAACATCCACGCACAGCTGATGCTGATGGCAATGCCATTAGTTTTATTGGACAAATGCAGGTTTGACCTGATGATGTCGCTAGATGAACACTTCAGGGATGACCAAGCTTATTACAATTCATTCTATAAGGGGGCATATACGTATATCTGTACCGACGTTCATGGCAATCCACCCAATAGCTGTCGGGACATTTCACTCAGAACCATAAATGCCAACCCGCAGGTGGTGCTAGAGGAAGAGTCAGGGGCCCCGTTAATGTCTGTGAAAACATTTCATGGCAATCCATTAAACAGTTGTTGAGGAACTTGTGTCGGGAACAAACTTCTGGTCCAAACGTACAACAGTGCAATTGCTAGGTCCAAAATGATATCATGGCAATAATTATACGTTTTCAGAAGTATCTTGACTACCACAGACGATGGGCTACATACAGAAGAACAGACAATCTGTGTAGTGTACAGTAATCTACCGTCTTTCTTTTGTTACAGTGATTTGATGTGCTGAACAAGCCTTCGCTCTCATTTTTATCTCTTCCTATTCCCAGGTTTTAACTTGTGAACTTCACAACTTCTACAACTATCACCAGTTCAAGAAAAGAACAATGACACAAGTAGTACTCCTTTTGAAGATCCCTAATGATGACACAGTGTCAGCATCTCTTTTCCCAAATGGGCTGCATAGAAAGAGAAAGAAAGACCGAGGCAATGTTTGGCTCCCTGCTTACTTCTTGCTAAGAGCAAGCATCATAAACCTGCTGTGTTTTTAAAATATCTTGAATATTTATGATAATGAAAGAGACCGGGGAGAACAACTTCATCATGCAGACGCACAGCAGACTGATCACTCTTCTATAGTTGACTGGCTTATGCATTAGAAGGTCAAAAGTTCAATTCCCGCAAGAGCTAAATCTTTGTACTGTGGAAGAGACTGAATTGTAACATGCCTACTTACTGTGGCTCACTCTGGAAGAACATCAACTAAATGTTTTATATGCAAAATGTATTTTTTACTGTATGCTAATAGCATAAGTAGCAAAAAATATCATTTAGGCTAATGGTTGCAAATACAATCATTGCTATTTAATGGCTTTGATAAGTATATGTACTGTATAGTATACTAATAAACCTGAAGAGAAAACTTTTGTCTTCATAATGGAAGTGAATCTGCATCTGTCTCTACTGCAGCTTCAGCATGTGATTTCGAAAGAAAGAAACAAGTGCAAAAACTGCGCAATAAAACCAAGCAAACAGATTGGTAACAAAGTCGAGCATGTATGCCACGGACAATGTAGTATTTGAAAGATAACACTAAAACAAAGAAGGCATAAAATATGTCAAGAAAAAAAACAGAACAAAACAGTTAAACCAGACAGGGGAAGAGTGACAATTAGTTAAAAGCAATGCTGAATAAATAAGTTTTCAATTGTCGTTTAAAAATGTTCAGAGTTTGCATCTCGAACAGGCTCGGGAAGGGAGTTCCATAGTTTTGGGGCATAGTTAAAAAAGGCTGAGCTTACTAATTTTCTTATTCGTATGAGAGTTTATATTTAAAAAAACGGCAGCAGGGGATCTACGAGGCCGTGAAAGATTATAAAACAACAGAGATTCAATAATGTAGGCCGGTCCCAAACCATTAAGAGCCTTGTAAACAAGTAAAAGAACTTTAAAATCAATCCTAGAAGACACCGGGAGACAGTGCAGGTTCGCTAAAACTGAGGTGATATACTCTCTCTTTCTTGTTCTAGTTACAAGCCTGGCAGCAGAGTTCTGAATTAATTGTATTTTATCAATTGATTGTTTTGGAAGACCGGTAAGGAGAGAATTAATTAAGATAAATTAGCTTTGGTGAATGTGCGTTTGTGCATGCAACATTATAACTTGGGAGCGGGCAAATGGTGTTAACATGGTAATAGCAACAGAATAACAGGGAACAGGTAGCAGCCGTGTGCCGACATCACGCATTATGCTTCTCTGTGCACAGGCTCCATTTAGCCTCTTCATATGATTCCACAGGCCGTGCATATCTGCAGTTTGGTTGCTGTACTTGTACACTATGCAATTTGCGTTTCATGCTGCAGCAGGCATCAATTAGCACCCCTCTCACACCTCTGCATCTGAACTGTATCAAATTTTGTTCTGCGCCGCTTGGAACATGATATGAATTTGTCATGACTCGACTGAAAGAGAGGAAATGTTCAACACCGAGGAGCTTGCTTATTGCTCACCTTGGGCTTTTAAATCAAGAATAATTATCAGACATTGTGCTTCATGATTACAGATTGAAATGGTATTCATCACTGTTGCTCGATTATCTGAAAAGGGTACAGTATGATGGAGAGAAATAAAAGATATTTTCTCTGGGGTGCACCTGGATGTTTTAACTACACGGCACCTGTGTAAAGAAAAGCCTCCTTTGCACAGTTTTCATGGTATTGAATTATCCCTGAACCATAGCATTTTGTTAAAACACATTCACAAAGGATAATGAAATGTGCCACATTACATCAGTACAAAAGGTCAAAATTTAAAACCATCTGAGTTAGCAGAGAAAACTTAACAATTCCGCTGACAATTGTTAAGCTTTCTCATCAAATTTCACTACTGAGGCTGAGAGTAAAGTCTATCTTTACAAAACAATGATAATATAGGTAAATTGCCCATTACGCTTCACTTACAAGTTACACAAAGAGCAGCTTCACACACGATAAAATCAACAAATTACTGGACATGTGTATGTACAAATATACACAAAGGTCATTTTAAAACAGTTTATCCTCATTTTTCTTTTCACCTGAGGCTAATGTTGCCATAGGGATCTTGGGATCATTTTTCTTTTCACCTGAGGCTAATGTTGCCATAGGGATATGGCAACATTAGCCTCAGGTGAAAAGAAAAATGAGAGTAAACTGTTTAAAACGACCTTAGTGTATGTTGTGACACAGCAGGAAGTGGTGTGGAGATCTGGACAGATATTTGGGTGTACAAGGTGACCGATTTCGACAATGGAGAGCGAGATCTATGTCCAATCTCCGAGAAATTAGGGAAACATCTCAGTCGTGGCTAAGACAATTTAGCCATGACTGAGATCTTTCCCTAATTTTAACCATGATGATCCTATCTTACATAACCAGTTTAGACAATAGGAACTACTTACTACCAAGTCATGTAGTAAGTAGTTCCAATTGTCTAAACTAGGTTTGACAAACAACCTTCTTTTTTTTCCCTTTTGTTTTTTTAGGTATGAAGAATTTTTGGAATAAAATAACAGCATTTTGCAGTCACGTCTTTTTGTTGAAACAGCAGCTTGATGCTGTCGTCAAACTGTGCTGCTCCGCCTCTCAGCAGCGCATGCAGCACAATGTGCATGACTGTGAAACGTCTGCGGTGGAAGACACTGATCGTCCTTCGGATTGGCTCTAATCATGTTTGCTGTGCCCCAATTAGATAAGGGAGGTGCGTCGTCAACACACAAGCTTTTTTCCATGTCTCCTCTAATGGTCCCTGTGCTTTTCCTCCCTCTCACCAAATGGCAGCAGTAGGAGGCAAAGGATGGTCCACATTCACACCCGGCTCAGTCATTTTCACACTGGAATACATCCATCAGAATTAGGCTCATAAGACTGACAATGGAAACTGAGAAGTGAAATCTGAGAGAAAAAGGCGGCAGCGGGCAGCATATGGCTTAGAGAAACCATAAGTTGTCAGTTCATAAAAGGCAGCAGCTGGTTAAGTTTCCTAGCTAGGATTAATATTATATGACCGGGTGGTATATTCTTTGCTCTTGACCAGATTAAACAGCGCAAGGCATATTGATACAGCAGCAAACCCACAGTTGGCACCACAGCCTGCAGTCACACTTGCTCCCAGTATCACGTTTCAGCCATAATGGACTGTCACTACTTGCATAAGCTTTCCTTGTGTGCCTCGATAACATCTTGTTGCTTGGCCTCTGGAAGTATATGAAGCCAAATCATGACAGGATATACTTTAACACAATCTGTGCTCGAATAATTTGAAGAATCTGAAGCAATGTTGCAGTTTAGAGAGGCCCAGCAACAGAGGTGATAACAAATCTGGACTAACATGCAGCACAGACAGCCAATTGATACACTTCACACCCAATCTGGAATGCTGGACACAATCTGATACCACAGCTAATCACACAACAGTATCCCTTCTCCCTATCGGCGTTAAAGTTATATCAAGATCTGACGTTTCACATTGAATTATGATAATTTTATCTTCTAAAATAACTATTCAACACGAGTGAGAAACGCTCCGCTTGCTTTAAAATCTCAACATACTCCGGACGCTGCGCAAATAACGACAGACAGCGAATTTTGACCTCATCCTGATGTTTATTCAAGGCACTGGCAATAATGTAATCCCTGTGATTTAGTTAGAAATCACATCTGCCACATTCAGGTGAAGGCCACTTTGTCTCGTACATATTCATAGACAACAATATTGACTAAATGTCTTGTCTGGCTAAGTATACAATGGGAAGTGTGAAACTAGAGGATCAGTTAGTGTGAATATAAGCGGACCAGAAATGCATACAGGAGATTCTGGGATTAGCTGTGAAAGCTAGTATGCTAACGCAGCCTCCGCACTCCGGTCTGGACACTGACGGACACCGAGGACTTAATGTAGCAGACGTTTGGCAGACAAGCCAACAGTGGTGTACAACTTCCAGAGGAGGAAGGAGTTAGGAAGACTTTGAAGTAACCCCATGTTGTTAGTGCCTAGCGGTAAAAGAAACAACAGTCTGTGCTCTCAAGTCTTCACGCTGTAAATCATACCTGCGGCGAGCTAACCTGCGGCTACAGAAGGACTCGGCAAAATAGGTCAATAACTACGGCAAGACATATTTACCGAGAGACTTTGTGTTCCCACAGTGACAATAGAATCTCATTGTCAGGTGTTTAGTCAGATAAGGTCGCAGACCCGCAGGGATTAGCGTCTGCTTTTCATCAATGTAATGGTTTAAAAACAGGTTTAGCAAACGTGTGGTGGATCAACCAATTTAAATGCTAAACCTCTTTCTCTCAGAAGATTGGGGCCAGGGGCAAAACACACACAGATAAACAAATCAACCTAGCTATAAGGACTCGGAGCGAGGGAACGCAAATGAATGACCCTCGCACCTTTATTTGTACAGGGGAAATGGTGATATAGCTCGCAAAGTGTTAAGGTGAGAGGATGATTCCCTTGTACGGCGTGATAATACTTCCAGTGTCAAGTTCCTCTGTTAGACATAGCCATCCCGAGGCACCGGATTCAACACTAAATATGCAAACGGGGCTTCAGGAGTTCGCGATAACAGCAGGAGGAGGTAATTGAGAAATGTCGCTGGTTCTGGTTTAACATAACGCTGTTGTTGCCACTTGTATGTACAGTAACAATATGCGCCACCAGTGCTCATATGCTAACCACAGCAGTAGCCGAATTGGAAGCTGGCTGGATCATGCTGGGAAGTGACATTACTCTTTGAGAGCAGCATAATGATCACTATCAATCTCTTCATTGTCGAGTCACATTAGTGAAATATCAGGGAGGAGTACTGGAAAGGGGAAGGAGACCGCCGAGAGACATCCTCCACCATGGCGGCATGGCAGTGCATTAATCACATTGGCGGGACCCTCTCTGTGTCCAGGCTGCAAACTGTCAGGGTAAACACTACAGCCGATAGAGATGCTTCTGTTACGCCGGGAGAATATTCCTTGCTGGTGTCCCACCACATTGGCAAACAGTGCCAGCTCTCTTTTTGCAACACATAACTGTCACAGCTTTTTCATTTCAGATGCACATTTTTCTCTCAAACTATTTCCAAATGTCACTGCTGATATCTTTAGTCGTTTTCTTTCTCTTTTTTTTTTTTTTTTTTACAAATACAGAGCCAGGCAGGGAGACAAAACTGTCATTATTTCATAATCAGCCAGGCTCAACAAAGATTCCCTGCTGCAGACATTCAACTTAGTCATTCTGAATGCAATAACAAGCAGCAGAGATGCTGTATTTAAAACTATAATACCACATCTGACATGCACCATCAAACAGCTGCATGAACGCTTCATGACTTTCAAAGCCCATATAGAGCAATCCTGGAGAACTCGCAAAGACTTCATCCATTAACTCCATCAATCTGAGTTTGCTCCATCAGTTTCAGTTAGTGCTGACTGTCTCTGCAGTCTCTGGCAGAAAGCTGCTACAAGTGCCCTCGCTAGGAGACATTTTTTTGGGAGTGAAACTTTTTTTTTTGTCTTTCCGTCTAGCATAGCAGCACACATGTCATAGTCAAGTGGTTTATGAAACCACCCGTTCCCCGACTCCGCTACTTCCATCTAAATAATGAATACTCTGCCACTTGCAGTAATCCTCCAGCAGCCATCCCCAGAAATAGAACAAAGTCAGACAGAGCTCTCGTTCTCTCCCCTTCACTTTTCCAAAACAAATAATGCTGATTCCTGAAAAACCCATTCAAATTGCTGCCATTCCAATCATACTGCACGTTAATGACGTGCAGCACTTAACGTCTGCAAACACATGATTTAGTGAACTGCTGGGTTATTGCGGTGATTCCACATTCTTGGCCACATCTAGTTTTGTGACTTCAAAGTTTTGCTTAGTATCCATTTGAAGGCAACATCAAAGCGTGGGTAAGCCAGTGATTTCAAAAGACATCAAGAGCTAACCAAAAAGGTACTGTAACTACGAAGGGCACCTTTGGGCTTCATATGATGGATGATAAGAAAGAGAAAAGACAGCGAAGGAGAGAGAGAGAGAGCGATGTGGCGGAGAAAAAGGTAGGTGAGATGAGCAAAAAGAGAAATTACGGGGGTGAGAGGTGAGCTTATATGAAAGGTATCCTTAATTAGATGGAATGTTTGCCCTCGTTCACAAATTCCTTCATGCGGTGCCAGAAAAAAAAGACCAAAGCTGATGAGTCTTGGGAGAACTATCTGCCTAAGTGGCCTTTTATTGGGGGATAAAATGCTCCTCTTTGCCTCTGTTCCCATGCACTGCCCCTGATTATGGAGGATGTGAGGGCGGACGAAAGAAGGGGGCATGGATTTCTGAAGGCATCCTATTGTATGCAGATGTGGTGACAGGCCTGGCATTTGGCAGATGAAACCTATGAACTGCCTTCTGAGATCTCAGCCAATTGGGAATATAATAACTGAGGGAGAATGCACAAATATTTTAACCAATATTCTTTAAGAAATACTTCAGTTTATCTGTATAACATCAGACATTTTGTGTAGCCCGAAGATTACTTACAAATCGATACTAAACACACCACCTTGTAATCACGGTTTTGACAAACATTTTACTCTCATAGGGAAATATGACAGACAGCATAAGACAGTTATTACTTTCCTGCACAGAAAAGTTCTTAGTTTACTTCAACTTTGTGTCTGCAGCCAAACTAATATTATCATGTCACAGTGATGTCAACTGTGCGGCACGCTTATCCGAATTCATATTAAATGTCAATTAAATTAGACATGAAGGGAACCTGCGACCAACAATGATAATTTAAACAGGTATTATGTTCATGTACTTTCATCTAAAAATGCGTCAAACTTTGGCACTTGCAGCGGCGTTGATTGATCAAGTGCAGCGCTAATGAAAGCTGCGAGACTGAGGGAGATTAGATTGCTGCTAAGCTTTGACCCTGGATGTGAAAACAGCGAGGGCTGGGGATTGCTATCATAAAGCAGCTAAATGGCTTATTTCACCTCCAGCTCTGGTAGCCACCCACTGGCATCACTGTTTGGATAATGATACCCTGTAAATGTCCGCAGTAAACAGCTGAGGAACAGGGGCTCCGGCCCTTCCCCATAACCATTACATGAGGAAGGGATGATCATTACCTTGTACACTCTGGTCACCATAGCAAGACAACCACATACACACTTGTGTGTACGAATGAAACATAAACACAGACAGACACAGCTTAAAAAACTTTCAATATCCTTGGTTGGGAAGAAAGTTTGCGCGATTCTTTTTAAAATGTGGACAACCTGCTAGGACTATAATACTGGCCAACACAGTGAGTACACATAACGTAAAGCTACAAAAAAGGGGGAAAAAAGAAATTGAATATCAGAACTAAAGAAACAACAACTTTGTTATGAGCATACGACGCAATTAAAAGCCAAATTATAACCACAATTTGGCAATAATGACTGATTTTCAGGACAGTATAGAGTTTGCACTGGTCTGCAACATATGAGACGGGTCAGCAGTGATGGTCAACACTGACATTATTATTATTGCATGCAGAGATCAAGATCACAAGAAACATGTTTAATTTTTACAAGTAAAACCTGAACATGTCAAAAAGTGATCCTGTAGTTTGAGTTGATTAACAACGTACAGCAGAGGAATGTAACCAAGTACACTTACTTAAGAACTATACATACAGTACTTGAGTGTTTCCATTTTATGTTACTTTATACTTCTACTTCACAACATTTTAGAGGGACATTTTTACTCCACTACATTTATCTGACAAGTACAATCATATAGTCATGCACAAAAATAAGAACAAAAAATCATATATATATATATATATATATATATATATTTAAATGTTCTAGAATATATGACTCACAGGGGAGATTAGGACATGCCTTTGCTTTTGATTAATTTAAGTACATTTTGCTAAAAAATACTTACATACTTTGACTTTTATAAAATGTTTAATGCTGAATTTCTACTTTTAGTTGAGTACTTTTTTCAGTGTGGTTTTGCTACTTCTTTAAGTAAAAGGATGTGAATACGTCCTCCACCACTGACAATGGAAATGTGAAATAAATGTTTTTTTGTGACTGTAATCTGGATAAAAGCAAGCCATTAGAGATGTCTGATGCCAGTCCTTAAAAAGTCTGTTAGTATTTTAATTTCAATTTGTGATCCTGTCATAACTGTGGCATAATCCCATCAGCCAGCACATTTATTTCTTTGTTAATTCACTTTCAGTTCAGTTTTTAAACTAGTTTTGAGCTGTGGAGCAGCTGTACTACAACCTTGGAGTTTTACATAAAAAAAGAAATTCTCCTTGAGGGTTTGAAAAGGTGAACGCCAACTACAAACACCAATGTCAAGCTTTAAGCTCAAATAATATTTAACCACAAATGCATGTCAACAATGCTCTACAATGACAATACTTACGTTATTAGAACCAGAAAACATCACTCAACAAAAGTTATCACTGTTGCATATGTACTTAATCTCTTTATTTGGTTATAATTCTAAACAAATCCACTACGTATCACATTCGTTTTTCCATTGTAATTATATTTCATACTTTAATTAACCTTTTCCAATAGACTCTGGCTGAAGCTTTCAGGTGTGCGGATTTCCCATCCACATTATTTGACTGACTTTTAATTAAAAACAAGGGTTCAGTGTCTCCCAGATGACATCACTCTGTGGACAATTTCACACTCGCATGCCTTTCAAAAAACTTATTAGGATTAGTTCTAATGTGGATATGAAGATAACATATATGAAACAATGTTATCTTTGTCTTTTGAGGAAGCAGACGCAAGCACTTTTTCTGCCTTTTAATCAATCATGCAATGATCCACCTGCATATCTAATTCATATGTGTACACACTTAAACGTACAGTATGAGCTGCACGCATATATAGTATGTATATATCTACTCTATCTTGTCTGTCTGTGTTTTGGGCAAAGATTTGATTGCAAAAATCTGCTTTAATATAAGTGCTACTTGGTAATCCTAACCTTTGATTCTAATAAAAATACATACTTGAAAATCAACAATTGATCATTTATTTATTTTTCATCATGCTTACAAAGAGAGCACGTTGTGTTAATCTTTGTTTAGAGAATAAAATGATTAGTGACCTAATGGGATTTTAGGGATTAAACATTTTGTTAGTTTTGGGTGTTAAAGCTGCTGATGTGGTTCTTAACCGGACACGAGTTGAACAGGACACATATTCAGAGGTCCACATGGAGGGATCCAGCACTGCCCAATAAACAGATGCAAATAGTCCTCATTCAGACATCACATAAATTAAACAACAGTTCATCCTTTCATTACATAAATTATGGAACAGTTCGACCAGAAACCACATCATAATGCACAAAAGCCTTTGTTGGCTAAGGCTCTCGCTGGCCCTGAAGTCCTGACAAGTGTTTGCCAGTAAGACTAAGAGGAGAGTAAGGCTGCCTGAGCTGCCTGGTGAAACATGAGATAAGAAAATTAAAACAAAAATTGCTCAGACCTCACTGTTAATGTGAATGCCGAGCAGCTTTAGTCCATTGAGAAAACCATGAAACAAAAGCAAGCCTGTGCAAAGTAATGATAGTCCATCAGCCCATTATGTTTCATGATATTGAAGTTATTATTACTATTCTGATTGCACGTGTTGAATGTCACCATTAAAGCTTCAACTCTCCAGCAGCATATAAAGGTGTATTCGCCTCTTTCTCCGGGGACACAAACCTACTTTTTCAAAGTAATTACCACTGACACATATAAAGATCGCTGGATCACAATATACCCACCTCCTCAGCAGCCTGCCCACCCCTTCAATTACCCCTATACACAGCCGCACAGCCAAACACGGCTAAATCCCAGCTATAGCCAAACCAACGCCACCATGAGACTGCAGCTTTAAAATTACACGACTGACGGATGTTAAAATGAACAAATAAGTGCACAACGTAATTAATTTTTTTAGGCAGCTAAAAATGTACCTGCCTTGCTCCACAGCTCACCTCATGACCCGCTGAATAACTCACTGTGATGCCTCATAAGATTCAATGCCCGCGGAGGAAAGGCTCATTGCGTTTACCTGCTCATATTTACCCGTCACCTGTAAATGTATGTGGGACTGCCACTGCACGACCCTTTGCAGCACTCAGACTTATTCCACCGTTGATGCATCTGCACTGCTTACATTGGCCACCACTCGCCACACACCAATTACTCTTTGTCTTTGTAGCTATTGGTCTGCTAAGCACTTCAATCCATCTCTGTCTCCGAGGCCGTGACGTCAACCCGAAATGATTAATCAAAGGCAAGTCAACACCCCAAAAGCAACACCTACGGTACACTGCTTGCATACATTACCCATAATACTTCACGGATGTCATGTTAAATATTGGATGCGAGGACTCTAAAACGACCAGCAGTCTCTTGTGGAGCATGAGCCAAAAAATACAAGTACAATGTCTTATCACTGTGAAGCAGTTTAGAAAGCTTACGGCAATATGCTCTAATTTTGTATTTCATACAATATTAAAACCCCCTATTTTCCATTTGTTCCACATAATCAAGCAGTGCTTCTGACCTAGTGTGTTTACGGAAAATAGCAATGAAATTCACCACAAAACCCCTCACTAAAAATGTGACCGTTAAAGCAACTTGACCCAAAATGAAGTCCAAAATGAGCTTTCAGTTGCTCCTTAATGTAAATATTCCCAAGCCTCTGAATGTGGCTTTTGAGTGCTAGACACTGTATTATCAATTTACACATGTTAGGCTGCAGTACCATATTAAACATAACGCACACACTGCCCCCTCATAAGAAGAGCAAGATCCACAAGGGGATTGAATGGAATACAATGGACTGTATCTTTCTGCAGTAACAATAAGGCCCAACAGAGGAGCTGCCGGTACACAGCCCTCGTCATGCATTAAACATTATTTAGCCACATCCAAGTTGTTGACAGATTCAAATCATCAGCACAGATGTCCAGCAATAAAAACAACACTAATACAATTCAGAAACTGGTAATGTAATGTAACATAGATAGGAAATTGGGTTAATATTCTACGCTCATTATGAAAGGATTACAAAGAAGTTGGTGTGTTACCTTAAAGAATGCCTGTAGCAATTCTCCACTGAGGCTTTACTGTAACAAGGTCCACTTCTCAGACTGCGATGCTGCTTTGTATTAGATTAACCAACGCTCCAGACCTCCTCCTCTTCCCACTGTTGCTACATGAGCCACACATTTCACGAGAACACTATCGCACTGACACATGGATGGCACTCAAGCGATGTCAGAAGGGTTAAAACCTAGTGGACCGGAAAGTCACACCAGCATCGTTCTAGTTGCCAGCCACCGCTGCCGCACTCTCCAGCACCTCCTCCTTCGCTTTCCCTTTTTTTTTTTTTTTTTTTTTTTTAATTCAACCTATCTCACGGGCTTCTCCCCCTCCTTGTGTGAGATGGTAGACGAAAGCGCTGGGCGATTTGCACCACTCTATCATGGATCGTGTTACGCTGTCTGGCTGTAGCAGCGGTCACAGATGATAGGCTGAGGAGCTTTGCGTGTGTGTTTACCCCTCAAAGAAGTAGCGGGAGAAGAGAAAAGGAAAGGGAGGGGAGGGAGGGAGGGAGGGAAGGAGGAAGGGAGGGGGCTGCTACCTTTAAAACACCAAAATCTGGAATGGTATCCAAAACGATTATCGGGCTAGGTGACAGGCTTCGACATAAAACCTTGATGCGAATCCATCAGGGAGAATGTCGCTGAGTTACTGCATGCAGACCTTAAAGTGACACTTTTTAAAGGTTCTCCTTCAGTTTGGCATCATTTGATTAATCAGACTAAAATACAATCTGATTTATCTTTGTTTTGCTGGCAGATAATGGATTTCCTTTGTCTGTCTTATTATTTTAATATCTCATGGCATCTTAAACTCATTAGAACACACAGTAATGTTTATGGGATACATACTGCTGAAGACAAAAGCAATATAGAAACAATAGCCAAATTCACAATCAAGTATCTCGACAGTACATGCCCCGATTAATTCATCACAGAGGAGTTTGTACATCGGAACAATGAGAGCACCAAAAATAATTAATTAACACCACACTTTTACACCATCTCTGTCAACGCAAAAGATGACAACTAAAGCTATCCGGCCCTTGTTTTGATCTCGTCTTGTTGGCTAGATTGTCAGTGTTGTTTGTTTACTTTTGACAGCCTTCTTAAAAAGAAGGCAAAATATTTAACTGTTTATAAGACACACTTTCACAAACTGCAGCTCCTAATCAAACGAAAATTGTTAATTTCCCATAGTCCTCCGTGAACTAGAAATGGCCACGTCCTCATTAGCTACTCAAAAGAAATGTTGGATTATTATAATATAGGCTAAATAAAGGGGCATAGTCACTATGTCCCTCTGATAGATGCTGCTATATCGCATCATTTGCTGATCCCATGCGGTGCAGTTTTATGAAATACAACAAAAGAAAAACAGCTATCAGGAAAAATGTTTATGCCGCATGGTTTCCCTGATTGTGATTGCATTATATTTATCTCCAAATAGCATACATGTATACACTGATAAATAGAAGAAAAGATATTGGCGTGTCCAGGACTTTTTACTTGCCTGAATTATTATTTGCTTCCTAGTGAAAGCAGCAATCCAATTCACTTCCAGCTCTGCACATTTCGTCAAACTCTGCCCTCTATAGGCAGCTCAGAAAACTGTATAGACTTTGTCTATCTGAAGGTCCTTAGACGAGCTGTGAGAGCATACTGTATGTTACCCCAGTTTTATGTTTTACACATTAACAAAGCAAACTTAAATTTCTATTAAAGTCCAGCTGTAACCCCCGAGTCCATTCTTATCAAGATAATAAAATATTAGCCTGACTTTACTTATCTGAGCTTCCTCATTTTACCTTTATCTAGCTTAAATGGATATTCCATCAATATAATATTGCATTTCCATAAAGTTGGGCGACTCACAACAGACAGACTACAGAAAGGTAAAAACATGTAAGTAGCAGAGGCAGAGATATCCTGATTTTTGAAGTTGGAAAATTAAATTGTTAAATATCCAGGCTGCAGATCTGCTAGTGGGAAGACTGGCCAAATGGCGTGTGCCCCTCTTGTAACAGTGCCAGTCTGTGAGTCTATAAAGACTATGGCCCATACAGTATTTAGCCATTACAAAAATTATATTTGATTCGTATGAAATGATCCTCAATTAAGTTTGAAAACACTGTCTGGAAGTCGTGGCAGTAGTAACTACAAGAGCATGGCATCAGTCATAGCATCATCGCCATCATCTATCAAACTAAACACCCAGGTGGTCATAAATAGTGAATTGCTATAAATCTCATACTGTGAATTATATTGGACTTGGAGCCCACTCTGCCAACATAAATGGAGGTGGACATTTTATCTTATATCAAATTCTGTATTTTTAAACACGTATATTTTTAAAAAACACACATGTCCAACTTCAAATTGTGCTATACTAATATGTAATCACATGATGCACATGAAAACATTTCTCCACCCAGTAAATTACTTCTCATAGAGAAGTCTAATAAGTCACAGAGTGCTGCAGTGCATCATATCTTATTGGAAAATCAAGTGGGCATTTCATTTTTAGAAATTATCATGTGGGCGCGGCAGTCTGTAATAGTCCGCTTTCATTAATGACCAACAACTAAAAACAGCAAAGGACTGATAAGACTCCTTTGAAGGTGGACATCAAACATGATGCCTCTGGGGTTGAGAACAAGGGAGTGCTTCTTTGACATTTTCCCAGTGCAACCACACATTGACTCAAAGAGATCGGTCACGCCTGTAGGCTCAAGTGGGGAAATATGTTACGAGTTTGGGCCGCGGTCCTTGTAATCCAGGAGTGTCCCAGTTCCGTACAGCTTGAGTGAAATTCGTATTGAGTGGCCCAAATTATTATATTCATCATCCATCCTGAAGAAACGGTATTTGAGACCTGCTATAGGACAAGCTATTTTAAGAAGGAGGCATTTCTACATTAGTCATTTTAGAACACCTTGGAGATGATGTCGATTTCGATTCTTTTGGGAATAACAAACGGCCTCATTATAATTCCCACAGGCTGTGCCTTAGTGAGGTGGTAGAATTAAAACTAGACACAGTCACGTGGGTAACTTAATGCCTTGTTAAGAATATACTGTATTCATGTACTGGATTTCACAACTGTATTTTTAATGATAACCTACAAGAGAGCCAAAATACAATACAATATTTGTGCAAGTTTTACCAGCTTGTTTGTAATGGACAACAGGGCACAATGGGAATATAGTGTACAGTATGAACATGTACAGAGGGCTTGGTTAGGAACACAGTAATTGGGGATGGGAGAGTAAGCAGCCACAACTGAAGGAGAAATGGGCTTGGGTTTGGCTTGTTCAGGGAATAAATATGAATCTGTTGAAATATCTGCCTTTTCACAGTCACCCGTCTACGTTTATCCATCTACTGTCAAAGCAGGATTACCCCCAAATCCTCCCTGGATACTGAACCACCTACAGCCAACTAGCTCATTTTCACTACAGTACCATGTGCAAACAAAGAAGACGGGAGACGGAGGGGAAAAATGGTATCCACACTGGCAAAGATGCTGCAGTAAATTTCAACCCAAGTAAACAATATGGGAAACAGGCCAGGGTCTTCTTCACATAATATGCTTAATTCTCCAGCTAAAGGCTCTTATTTCCACTAAAGAGCTGGTTCTAAATGACGGCTATTCAACCCGGTTTCAATTTTGACATGCCAAAGCTGTCTGAGGTACTCAGTTACTGAGAAGTGAGATGTGGGCGGGGGTGGTAGGTCTCTTTGCTCTCCTTGTGCTCCATGGTCTCAGTCCAGCTGGCCTTTAGAATATGGATTATGTGTTGCAGCGGCCAGGCTCTCACTCCATGGGGGGCTGGACCGGGTGCCCAGCTTCAGCGGACTCCCCACCGAGACCCCTGGGTGAGAGGACGCCGAGAGCCCCCTCGATTCTCAAGGCTGGATCATTGAGAACGCGGCGGGTGCTTTCCACACCAGCACCATACGTCAGTGTGTGAAAGAAAAACTAGCAAAATAAAAAAATAAAAAAAAGACAGTGAAAAGGGGGATGGTGGGTGGGTCGGCGGGCGATCTGGGTGTGGAACATTGAGGAAGAAGCAGAAGCAACAACCGTGATTGTGGCATAACTGCGACACTGCATCACTACCAATCACAATGCCTTCTCTGTCGTGGAACACGAAAGGGGGTAAAAAATAAAAAAAAAAAACCCCTGGGAGTGCAGCTGTGCAGCAGATTTACCTTTCAAAAATGTCTGGGGCGATAATAAGTATCCAAATGACAGCTCTGTGCCACTGCATCCCCGACTAAAGTTAACCAGAGGTCCTAATGTCGAGTGCCAGCAGCAGACACAAAGGTCTGAACAGTGGGGCGCCGAGGCAGCTAGCGCAGCATGGCTAAATGGGGCAGGTGATTTCCCATCTCCTCTACTGCCCTCAAGGCACAGCCAATCACTGCTGGGGAAAAGTGGCGCCCCAGCCTGCAAGCCAGGCAGCCAGTGAGTGGAAGGGCTAGAGAGGGAGCTGGAGTCTATCTGGGACCATGCATTATTCACATGCACCGCTACGGCACTAAGACCTCCACAAAGGAAAGGCCTCAGGTTCCATCAGTGCCGACTTGTTTCCAATCTATTATTGATGGCAACACTACACCCTATACTTTTCCCTGATTTACTGGATTCTATCATTGTTTCTATAATAAAGGCTATTTCCAGTAAAGTCAGAGCAAATGAGTGGAATATTTCCAAGCACGGTGCCAGTGGGTCCTTCTTTCACTGGAATATTTTAAAATTGGCTTTAATTACACAAATCATGCGGAGCATTACTCTGTTACTAAAATGAAAGATTGTTTGTGCCACGTAACTGTGTAAGTGCGAGCTCACCCTAATATACACAGCGAAACCTGAAACCTTTATGCGAATCATCAATCATGTCAAAGGTAGGTTTCCGTGCAAAATTAATATCTGCGTGGAGACCTCCAGCTAGACCCAAGTGAAATAAATGAGCTATCCAGTTACCACATTATGATCACAAGTAGCCACCGTAAAAAAAAAACATCACTACCTTAAGTCAGTGACGGTCTCCCCTTTGCCTACTTAGAGCACATATGATCACCTAATCTTTTGTTTAATGTTAAAGGGCAGGGGACACAGACTGAACCCTCACACCACAGGCAAGGAGCTATCATTATCATCATTTCTTTTGTAACATCAAAGCCCTGATGAAAATGTGCACTCATCCTGCATTGTGAAATAGACCAAGAGCTTTTAAAGGAGTAATGTGATGTCGAGGCAGAGTAAGTCTAGTCATCAGGTATGAAATGATGCGCTATCAGTATGTTTATGTATAGTCTTGCATAGCATCACAAAGCTAAATTATCCTTTATATTAAGATTTCTATCGGAATATGTTAACAAGATGCAGCTCTTGAACTCAAGTTGCTTTGCTTTTCATGGCAATGTCCACATTATTACCATGCACACTTCAAAGATTTTCACTAAATCTCTGCAGGAAACACAATCAATCTGCTCAGTATGCGTGGCTGGGACAGTGGGCCATCTCTCCCTTTGAGGATGTCGACGCATTTGACCGATGTGCAGTCGATCCCCCAGATTGTGGCTAATCATCATTACCGGCTGCTGAAACAGTGACTTTCCTACAGCCTGCTCGGCTTCAAGAAGGACACAAGGGATCTGCTGGCTTTTCTTATGGTGGCTTAACAGTTGAGTCTGGATTTGAGGAATTAAGGCAGACTTGGACACAACAAAATGTGCACTCTGATCATCCATCCAAGTCATCAACTATGGCCTGGCTCGCGCTGTAAATCAGTGTCTTCGGGACGGTGTGATGGAGGTGCGGTTCCAGTTGAGGGAATTTCATTTTATACATTTGTTGCAAGAAAACAAATGATGACTGCTGCACATTCCTAAAAGGAAATAAAAAAATCTAAAACAATAGGTGGGAAATGAGGACCGATGCATAGAAGGCAGTAGTTGGGGAATTCTCCAAAATGGACAGCGGATTATGAAAAATGACTTCTTCTGTACAGTGCTTAAAGGTTAGGTCTCTATTACACAGAGAGCAAAATGTCAGCAGTATCCCCTGAAAGAGTGGACTGTGATATTAATGGAGAGTCCAGGGAATGGGCTTCCCCTGACTGAGTTTCCCCTCTACCAGACACATTAGTCATTTAGTTGTCAGCCAGCACCTGGCGCATGTAACACTAACATCTACAAACTAAATGATGGAGAGAATATGGCCCACCCTGGTAGGCAGCCAGTGGTGAAATGAATGTTGTTCATGAAGTATAATGGAGAGTAAAAGTAGTGCTGCTAGATAATCTAAGAGCTCTTCACCTGCACAACTGAAGTTGTCGCCGAGGACGTATTAGCATAATGTTCAATTTTCTAGCTAATATAGTACTTTCATTTGGCTCTTAGCTACCTCTGAGACTATAAGCATGAGGGTAACTGAGCACACTGGCAATGTTGCCATCAGGAACTGTAGAAAGAGCTGGTTTACCATCTCACTATAACATTATTTTTATCCTACAGTGGGAAATAAAGTGTTATATCTGTGGACCCTGCATCAGCCGAGGAACTGACTCACCGCTCAAAATAAACTGGTGTATAAAAAAATTAAAGAAGGACACAAGTTACCTCTTGTTTGAATTGGTGTACATACCATGTTATATTTAGTCCTGACCGCAGACACCCTCATCGAATTCCTCAAAGCAATCATCAAAGCATTTCTCCATGTAATCTTACCATGCAACATCACTTAGAACAGAAATGACAAAGAATGCCGTGTTCTATGGAAATGCGATAGGCCCGGACAGAATGACAAGATGATTTAATATATTACAGAGCGAGTGATCGGTCACATAGCCACTACTTTATTTAAGATGCAAAATGGCTTCTGCGTGAGGCAGTCTGTAGCGGTGGATTATTTGTGAGTAATATTCTGTTGCCGTGGTAAATATATTGTGTCATGCAGCAGAGGGTGGGAGAAAAATTCCCTCTCAAGCTGTTTTAATGAAGTCCCAAATGTCATCCTCATACTTCTTTCAAGAGCAAACTCCAAGAAATTCCTCTAGAAGCCCGACTGTCCCTCAGCGCGTCTCCAAGTGATTTGAAAACAGGCAGCTTCAGTGAAAGGCCGCCTAAATAGGAAAACAAAATAAAACTATACTATTGAAAGGGGTCAAATGTGGGCAGTAAACAGGTGGTTTGGACTATCAAAGTGCATCTTTAAGATCGGAGAAATGTGAGGCCGCGGTGAGCTCTGATTAGGGTCGGCAAGAAAGCTCTTTTGTCCTGGAAAACCAGTTTTGCCAACCCTATGCCAAATCACCACCATCTTATAATGCATTTGTAATTAGCCCTTACCGCTTCATCTTTACAAAAACGCTAATAGAAAAAGAGATTTCATAGTAACACCATTATAGTGGAAAATGTCAATATAATTCAGGGTTTTTGGGTAAGTGCAGCGAAGAGCGTCAGAGGCTGAGTTTAAATTAGAGCCAACACATTTTTCTCTCAACAATAGTGAGGAGTGGAGAGGGGGGAGGGTGTGCATCCAATTACTAGAGGACTGTGTGTGTCATCTTGACACCACGTTTGGGTCGCTTTGAGGATGTATTAACCACAGCCGGCGTAAAGGCTGCACTGCAGTAATGATTGAAAGACTGAGACTTGCTGTTGTAGCTATTGGGGGGGAAAGAAATCAGTGAGCAGGTTCAAATAAACAACTCAGTACAGTGTCATTGCGTCTATTTTGACAACATGTGTCACCATGCATTTTGTCACTGTATTTTAAATCAAGCAGAAACATCACACTAATGCAGAGTTATACTTCCACCATTTAAGCCTTTTGAGAAAATACCAAGTAACAGGTTCTTACACCAAAGGGAGTAATCGCCCATATTTCAAGGTAACTTTCCTCGTTTCCTTTGTGTTCTTTTTTCCTTTTCTTAGCTGAAGTAATAGCAGATTAGAAAAAAGTGACACTGTCTTACATCGCTATTTAACTTGTCAAAAATCTGCACTGGGCGAGGTTGCACATTGGCAGCTCCAAATGGCAGCAAATGGGAGATTCAAAACCAAGAAATCATGTAACATGACATAAGCAAACTGTAGGCAGCAAGCTCATGTTTGCCCAGCTGGCCTGTCTGCATCACTTTATACCAAATGATACCAAGGAGATGAGCCAGGCATCAGATCAAACTTGGTGATGGTGACTCCATCTTTTCTCTGAGCTCGGTGAGTTGGTCACTAAGTACAGAAAATGAATTGGCTCCAAATGTTTAAGTCATTTTTAAAACAAAGAAAACCACAGGTTGCAACTTCTCAAATTTGCTGTTTTTGTTAAGAAATCTATGATAGTAAACTGAAAATCACTGGACTTTGGACTGTTGGTTGGACAAAACAAGACATTTAAATATGTCACCTTGGGCGTTGGCAAATTGTGATGGGCATTGTTCAATAGTTTGAACTACTACTTGTCACTTTCTGACATTTATAGACTAGAAGATTAATCTGTTAATCAAAAGACTACTTATCGGATTAATTGATATTATTTCCAAGGATTTCTGATTGATCAGTGCCTTTTAGTAGAGATCAGTTTTCCATGTAATATTGGTGGGTGATGATGAAGTTGTAAGCTACGCCGTCACTGATGTACAGTTTTATGTGAGCTTGAGTGGCGGGTATTAGCATTTGTTTTTGTCTATTTTGTAAAATGTTTTGTGTATTTATTACATTTATTGTTCAAGTCTGAGTTTAGTGGGACACATATTCTCCCTTCAGGACAATAAAGTTAAAGTTTAAAGTTGAAGAACAGCATAGCCAACCCTAAAAAAAAAAAAAGAATTGGGGCTAAAAGTTTGAATTTACTTATTGTTTCAGGTGAAAAAGCATCCTTGAGACTGAAAACACAATGGTATATTGTCTTGGACATACTGTATGTTAGAGAATTGTTTTGCTATATTCACTTTGTAAAAGCATTCCTCAGACAGACAATCACTCAGCCTGTTCCCATCTAGAGTGAATCTCTCTTTCTAAACCCTCCAACCTTTAGAGCTGCCATGCAAAACTCCACAGACTGCTCCTTTGTGTAATGTAGAAAAAGACAATAGGTGGAAACTGCTCTAACCTATTTGCCAAATGGTCTGTCATCTAATGCCCTGGTGCTGCTCTACTGTCTAATCCTACTGCTGAGGCCTCTAATAGGATACATCGGCCTAATAAGATGAATGGGCTTTGACCCTGGAGCTGCTAAAAGGCAACCTGGCCAATTTATCTGAGTGACCTCTACTCTTGGCAGAGACGGCCCTCACCTCTCTTGGAAGGCTTTAGGCAGGATCAATACCACAGAGGCAAAACAATCCAAAACAAGGCATGTCGAGAAGTTGGCATTCAACTTTTTATTGCCTTTTATGACCCTGAATTATGTACCTAGTGGCAAAGATCCGTATTTCCTTTCTGTATTTTGTTTTTATATTTACTAATGTTGAGTCCTTGCTCTGGACAAAGACTCAACAACTGCAACTCTGTGTACTGTAATATAATATAAGGAGGAACTATGATTGAAATAATATGCATAATGTGATTTGAGATTAAAGTGAGTTTTATTTTACCTAAAAATATTTACATTACCGTTGGGCTGCTAAATCAGCTCAAATTCAATCAGGTACTCTCAAATCACAAATGGCTAATGTAAAGCAAGATGAGCAGAGTAAAGAAATATGTCAGCTCTATACTGTTTCATCAGTAATTTTATTACGCAAACCGCAATCATGGCAATTCCAGGGACCCGAATGTAATATTGAGAAGTGCATTTTGAGGGAAAATAAGATTTTGTCGACTAAATTAAGGATTCTGTTTCACGTTCTGTTTGTTGGTGTTGGGTTGTGTTCAACCGAGATAAAAGGCCTGGCTCGGATAGAAGAAGAAGAAGAGACCCTTTTACAAGAGAATATGTTTCCTTTCTTTGAGCATGAATCAGTTTACACGGTATACAATATCAATCGTTGGCCTCAAATCTATATCTGCAAAGTGCTTAGGTTTGCATTGGTGATTAGATGAATTGAACTGAGAACAGTCTGTTACTTGAGTATCCCTTCATAGCGTGGATACCTAATGCCTTTCCCCTGCCTCTGAAGTGACCACAGTTTCAGGATGCTTTGCTCTGGGCACTTGGCCAGAAAGCTTTATGTATTCCGATACCATTCATTTTTAATCAGCACCAGAATATCCTTCCAAACCTCTTGCAAGCTGCCTTTGGCTTAAAGACATCAATTTTGTTATATTTTAATTGATTTGGCAGTTCTCCTCATAGTCAACTGTACGTTGATTGTTAATATTGCTAATATTCCAAGCGAGAACTGCCGCACCACTCATTTAAAATGCTTTCTCTTTCTGTATTTTCAGCTTCCACTTTTCTCTTTGTTGCAGAATTATGCATTTTCCCACTATAGCATTCAGTTTAGCGACTGAAAATATTGTGTGTGTTCAGCATATTTCACTCGGCTTTCCGTTTCGACATGCCCAACTCCTCTCCGCATGCAGTGGAAGGACTTCTTCACATGACTGCTGAAGAGAAAGGACATGAGAGCAGGGGAGGGGAATCTTCTTCTGTGGTATAATGAGTTTGACAATGAAAGTGACACTGTGTCCTCCCTGGACCTTGCCGTGTGATCAATCATAACAATGGCTCACCATTTCCTCCTCTGGATACTGACCTTTCTCCCTTAAGGAAAGGAAGTGTTTGTAGGTGTTGGGACTGTGTGTGTGGGTGTTCCTCTAGATTTCATTGCGCCATCACCTTCTTTCCAATCAGCCCTTGAAGTCCCTCCACACAGCCACAAGTGTGTCCTTTAGCTGTTCTTTAGGGAGCCTTCCCCCCCCCTCAAATGGCCTGAAAAAATGCCTAACGTAGGGAATACTGATCCATTTTATTCGGACGTACAAACTATTTTAAGCTTGGATAACACACTTACGCAGCATTAGGTGTATATATTTAAAATCCCATCACCTGCATAGCTAACAAGGTGACTTGAATGCAGTTGCTCCAATGAGAACTGCCAAGATTTCATGCAAATGTCAATGAGTGAGATTATTTTAGGCTGTTTCTCTCATAGTTCAGTGCCCATAAGTAAAACAGTGACAGAAATGGGAATGATGTGAGGAGAAAGCGTGAGCGTGAGGTGATCTTGCAGGGTTTTAGCTGGCCCCGCCTCCCTGCCCTTGTCTCCCAACAGGACGTCTCATCAGCAGCCTACTTACTGTATTTTCTGTGGTTCTGTGTCTATTTCTGCATGCGCAGAATATTAGCTTGACTTAAACAAAAAACATTAAAAATAAATCTCAAAATATTGGTACTATGAAACTCATCTTAATATGCTTCAGCCACAAATGTCCCATGTTGGCAATAAGACGTCTAGACCCGATTTTATAGCCATTTTTATGCCACTTTTAATTGTTGTTTTATCTGCACAGCGGAGGTATACACTGTCTATAATGTCTTTAAAACAACATAAAAATCTGATCAATACACAGCTTCACTTGGCAAAATGTTGTACAGTAACTCAAGTGGACATGTTTTCAAGAAAAGCCTGTGGATTTCAGATTGTAAAATATGAGTATTGTGTTTTTATGGTGCTACTTTCACGGACACTTGTAACTGAGCGCGCTCTTGGTATTAATCTAGAAGGTTAAATAGTAAAGGGAATAAAATGAAGACTTAAATAAGTTAATAAATAATGAAAAAACAAGTAAATGAACCAACAAACAAAATAAATTACATACATAAATATAAATGTACATGTTTTTATTGCCCTACACTGCCGGACTCTTATCGGTTTCTTTAAAAAATTAAAAAAGGATGCCCATAAAAAATAAAGGTTTTATTTTACGTGAATTTTTTTATATATATATATACATACATACATACATTTCAATTAACAGAAAATTATGAATTTGTTCACCATTCTTTCCAAAGCCACCACACAGAGCTCTGTGGTTTATTGCCTCATTGTTGATAAATGTTCCAATTCCAGCCTCTTTGTAAGATAATATTAACTGTGTAAAATAAAAAACAGCAATACAGATCAAATAATTACTTTTACCTGAAAAATATGCAGAGGAAGTGGTCTGTAGGTCTTCCTCGAGCTGCATAAATACGCTAAACAGCCACCAATAAGGTAGGGCAACCTGTGTATAGCTGAGAGGCGAGACATCTTTCACATTATTAGCTCAAGCAAATAATAGAGAATATTTGATACACTAAAAGTTAACGGAGATTGAAACCCTTTGATTTGTGCATTGTTCGAACTAGATGAAATGCTCACATGATGAAAACTCCCTGAAATCCTGACTGAAGTCGAGGCCTTTTAATGAAACATTTACTCGTGTGTATAAAAGACTAACACATTTCCACTGGCAATGAAAATTGCCAGTGGAAATGGCAATTTCACTTTAAGACAAAACATTTTTTGCACACACTTTCATCATTATACTTGGTCAGTTAATTGGACTATTCAAAGAGTTGAGTTTAGAACAGCGTGGTTTCACTTTGGTTAATACGGCGCTGAGGTTGCTTGTTAACACTACTGCAGTCTATAGCATAAAAACACTGCTCCATATCAGAGTGTTTTTATATGCTTTTATTGTTTAGGTGCATGTTAAAACTCGATTCACAGCTTTCTGCACTGCAGCAGATTTGGGCTCGGTGACTTGCTCAAGGACATGTTGGAAACAATTGACAAAAGACCTTTTTCAAACCCACAATTTAGAGAAAAGACAAGCAAGCGTGACATGAGTTCGACAACAAGCAAAACAGGGACGTTTTCTACATTCAGATGAGACCACGACAGAAGAATCACCTTGACTCCCAACATTTTGATTGCCAACTTCCAATAGTGAGGAGCGAAAGGTCAAAGCCACAGCACCATGACAATAGATATAACAAATATCCCTGTGTCCCAAGATAGGGGAGAGAAAGGATATCGTAAAAGGAAGAAGACATCAAACCAAATAGATTGGCGGGTTGGTGCTAGTCTGGGGACAACGTATGAACACCCAGCGGTGTGCCAAGAAAAGAGACAAAATCTATTTTAGCCAATATAAAACGGAAAAAAAAAAGATAAGACCTAGATACCACAGTATATCCTAACTTCTGTCTGCCTATTCAAGATTAAAGATGGTTTTATTTTTACGTACTCCACCTAACATTGTGGTTTTAACTTGTTCGCAATAATTGCAAAAAAGAAAATACAGCTTTAGTTTCTTGATTTTCCACTTCAGTGCTTGTCATAACATGTTTTATCCTATATGCACCCCCCCCCCCCCCTAAACTCGGGAGACTAAAAGGTGGATCTCCGGGCTTAGAAACACATTGATGACTGCTGAGGAGATACCAGCCATACATAATTACGAACATCGCAATTTGATCAACATGCTAATCCGTGTTCCTTCCATCGATATGTATAAAATGGCTTCCTGGCTATTTCCGAATTGCATGGTAATACAATCACTCAATTAGGCTGTGTGTTGAAGTGAAATGAGCCATTTTCTCTTGAGGACGGTAAATAGTGGTCCTCGTAATTGACAACTGCAGAGTAATTCCTAATCGTAATAACATGTCCTGCAGTCTGGCACCCGCCAGTGATGAGATCGAGTATGGGCTAAGACAGTGTTGTCAGTGACACTCACAAAAACCGGGTGAAACTTAAGTTGGAGAGGCAGATGTTGATACTCAATGATTAGGTGACAGAAAATAGATGTTCGACAGAGTTAATAGCTTTTTGTTGTGCAGCGGCATCTCTGCAGACTATGTAACACTAACCCTGACAGATTAACCCAAATACTCATTTACACAAGTGCTCCACTTGAAACTGGACTTTTTATTGCCAACTTTTAGGCACAACACAGCAAGCTGAGTGTCAACCTTACTGGGATGTACAGAGAATTAGTCGCTAAATATTTTGATAATGGATTAATCGGCATTTGTGAAGCCAAAAAGCCCCAAAAAATAGTGGTTCTAGCTTCTCAAATGTGAGGATTTTCTGCCTTTTTCCTTGTTTCATGTCATTGTCAATCGGAATATCTTTGGGTTTTGGAAGTTGCGATGGACATTTTTCACATTTTTAGAGAGAGACTAAAATGCAATATATGTATTTGTTACGTTGGTATTTAAAAGACATTCTTAAAAATTACCTTATATCAAGCCATAATCATCATCCCCACATATTAAGGATATGTTATGCCAATTATTTAAGATAACGAACGCATTAATTAGCAGATATTTCAATATCACCATCTGTGTCTTCACAAAGATCATATTAGTATGGACTTCATCTTTAAAGTATTAAAGGGATATAGTAGTTTCAAGAAAATCTGTTTCCCCTTATTAATATGCAAATTTAAACACAGCAAGACACTCCAGAGTCTAATCAGATCATCCACTCTGTAGGGGGTAGCTGTGGCGCGAGTAGGACGTTTCTCACCATGTGTTGCTGTGAATGCATCTACACACAGATATACTCCACCAAAAAGACAAAAGGACATCTCACTCGTACAATGCCTCATGGTGCTGAGCTGTAAAAAGGATACATTGAAATTCCGATATTGGCGGTCAGCTTGTCATTTGCTTAGACGAGAGGTTCAAATGTTGCCGACCTTTGCTCTGCACAGAAACAGAGCAATGACCTCCTCCAGGCTTTCCAAACTACTGCAAGACTGAAACCAGAAATCCTTTCAGAACACCGACGGGCCCAACACCTGCCACGACACCTCGGCACGTCACCGCCACATCCCACATCCCCTGTCACCCCGAGCACTAACAATATGAGCACTTAACTGGCGACAGCGGCAGCAAGCTGCGAAGTGATGACAATAAATGATGGCAATCAAAGCGCGCCTCCGCTTGTGAGGAGGCACGAGATAAAGCTCAGACACCTTCCCAGTTCCTACTCACAAATGATGAAACTGTTTTCTCTGCCAGTTTTGGAGTGATCTTCAAATAACATCGCAGATGGCCAGCCCTTTTGACCAAAAAAAAAAAAAAAAAACAGAAACTCTCTGTGATGTTATTTATTCTTTTTGTGGTCGGCTTGTGCCATATTGAATTATGAAAATTGGCGAGGGAGGATTTCTGCCTGCTACGATCAATAGGCTGATTCCACTGTCGCAATACAAGACACAGATCTGAGACCGGAGTTTGACAGATGGCGTGTCACCTTCGTCAGCGTGACGTCCTGCGTGCATGTGCATTTGTGCATGTGTGTACATGTCGCCACTTTGGCTTGATTCTTCTAATCTTGGAGTGATAGAGTGTGAGAAACATAGTGAGATATGCGAGTGTGTGTGCGCGCACGACGCACGTGTGTGTGTGTGTGTGTGTGTGCGTGTGTACGTGAGACAGTAGAGAGGGAGAGGCGCAGAGTGAGAGAACATGAATACATGCACACAGAGAAGCATGTTAGAGGGTGTCTGATACGCTTTCATACTCCCACCCAAAAAGCCTTTGGTGCTTGCTGTGCAACAGCACACTTTGCTGTGACTCCTCTACTGATTTAATTAACCTTTTACTGGCACTGTTCACACAGTGAATCTGTGAGCTAAACTCAACTGTAAAACGTGTACGGCTGCAATATGCAGACCTGTGACTTGGGACAAATTGAAATTATTTCCAGATACATCCCGTCATAAACAGTCCCGGACAAGAACATGGCAGTACACACAAGGGGCCGTTACATCCACACTTGCCATCCTCCATGAAAACATCAAAAGGGACACGTTATTTTTCAGTTACTTCGGTAAAGACGCAATACTTTGCTCTTTCCTGCACCTTCTGTCCAAAAGGATGACGTGCACCGCAGTGGAAGTCCCTTTCTCCTAGCCAGGGGGTCAGCGCACGTCAAGCTGCTCCACCGAACGATAAACCCCATGTTTATACAGACGAGGAGCGATGTCACGAGGTACTGCAGTGCTGTAGCTGCAGTACCTAACAAGTCAGTGCAAGCTTTTTCACACCCTATTAGGAATACAACTCAACTGAGCCATGCTATGTTTCTGTTTTGTGCAGTCATTCATGTTTTATGAGGGGTATAATATTGATTCTGAAGGCAGCGCATTCAACATTAGGGTAGAAAAGTTCGGTGATGTGTTCGGTTTTAAACAGCAGCTATCCACTGACCTAACAGCCTATAATATGAATATTTATATCACAACACTTGATTCTAAACTATAATTTAATATTAAAACATTAAAAATGCATTGCAGTTACTGCTGTAGTGGCCTGGTAACTGCAGAATGGCGACCCCCACGGAACGCTTCTACCCCACAGACGTCTTTGTTTACAAAGTGATTCGTTCACTTTTTTAAATGAGGGAATTTTCTGTCCTCGGTGTTTGTTACCAGAACTGGCAGTACAGCGCCGCTAAAGGTGAGGTCACATGCATTTGGAGGCTTTAAATCTTAAGGCTTTTTTTATTATAATGGGTTGACTTTAAATCGCATTCCATCTATTGCAGAGTATGTCAAATTCCAGGTTTACAAGGAGAGCAAGAGTGCATGGCTAGTCTCATTATCCATTATCCATTTTCCAAGACATTTGAACAAATTCCACATATTTCACTGACAACCGCTTGTCTGCGTGGGACTGAAATACTCCAAGTGACCCACATTCTAACCCATGCAAATCCACTGTTTGTCTCATTTTTTAAATCAATAATTTCCAGAGCAAATAAGGATTTTGGTAAACACCAAGGTCACCTTATGAAACCAATTCCGTGTCTTGGTATTTCCATCTGTAATTAATGTTTGAAAAGCAGTTCCATTGTATCCTTTGTTCCTGTGTGCATGTCTCTCCTCCTCATGTCATTAAAAATAAAGGAACCTTTTAAATACAACTTGTCCAGTGAATTTGCTAAATCATAAAAGGTTACAAATTATTTAAAAAGCAATTTTACAAAACTAACTGTGGCACCAGTTATTTTGTTACACTATATAAATTAATTTCACATAATTCCAGTGCAATTTATTAATTACATGAAGTTACTATACAATACTGTTGATGTGGGAATCTGGCTGAGAAAAACTCCTTGAAGCTGAATTTAACTTGCAGCAAACAGCTCAAAGCTCCATTTTGTCTCAGAGTTACACTCTACGGACATTAAGTGCCAAATACTGTACAGCTGGTACATGATACAGTGCTAATGTAACATGAGACAGTAAGTGAGAATGTACCATATGTGTGTGTATATAGGTGTACATTTATATGTGGGTGAGGTTTTGGTTATAGCAAGCTATCACTGTCAGGTATAGATAGGTAAGCGATGATGTTACATAATTTCTGCAAGAAAAAAAGAGCATAGAGATAGTTATGTTTTTATGTTTGTACAAGTATATCACTATAAACATGGAGATGTTAAAAAGGAAAATGCAGAGTTATGTATAAGGATGATATTTTTAGTAAAGTAGCTGTGAACTCAACAGTTTTACGTGCTTTTTTAATAAGGGAAATAAATAAAAAATATATATATCTTGTGAAGCCATAGAGAAATGAAGGCTCTGCTGTTTCTTTTACCAAAGCAAGCCATGGTGTATACTGTTCATGTAGTAGATAGTTTATATTTAAACAGTATGATGTCATCTATTGAGATATGCAAAGGCGGCTTAGGATCACATGGCCATTCTTAGAAAGCAAGTAAACCAACAAATTGGATGCTTTAATCAATCAATTTTGTTTCCAAGGGATTCCGTCAGTGGCAGGGGATTATCTTAAGTGTAAAATCAATAAAAGCTGCTTAATAGATTTCTTCTTCTCTGTTTACCTACTTTTCCCCTTAGACAATCCTACAACTTCATGTTGTGTCACAAATAATCCATTAAAGGTTGATATAAGCAGTTATGCAAGGGGCATGGCTTAAAAAAAAAAAAAAAACACAATTATGCAACGCGACAGAAGTAAAAAACATTGATATAAAAAAAAGAATGTAATGTTGACACATGAACTTAAAAATCATTGACTGCACAAAATTGACTTTCAGAGGCTGGGTCCTCTCTCTGAGAAATTGAAAAAAAAAAATATGCTTCAGTTAACATTATTGGTGCCAAAAATGCAAATGCATCACTTCAGAGAACAACCACTCTGACTCCGTCTCCGTGGCTGCACTCAGTGGATCATTTAAAGCTGCAGATCGACAAGCTGACCACTGTGGTATCATCTTTAAAAAGGTGGACCTCTTTCTGTTTGATCACGGAGGTTAACATCTGCAGATGCTGCGCTCTGTGAATGTGCTGAGGCTTTGGTACTTGTCTGTGTCGAACACTCTGTAGAACAGAGCAAATTAGAATGAAATATTGAGTTCATTTATGAATAAGTGGGGCTGAACGGCCCCTTGTCGGAGCTTCTGCATGCATATTCAGTTGATGGAAACCTTTGGATGGGTCATTTCTCTTAGCTGCTTCATTAAATAGAGAAAGTCAAAAGTGCAATGCCCCCTGACAAAAAAAAAGAGAAAAGACCAGGATCTATAGAGGTGGAACAGTGGCAAGGTTTTTCTTTGCTCCGGCTCAAAATCTAGACTATGAAAAAGCACTTTAGCTCCAAAAATAGCTCAACAATAAAAAGGTTTAGAATTTTAAATTACACCACGATTCACATTATTCTTCCCACAGAACGGTTTCAGCTTATTAACATGATGATATATAAAATGAACAGAAAGAGATAACATACACTTGAATAAATGAGGTGTTTTTGCTTTTTGTAACATTATTTAAGGTATTCAGGCAGGGCACACGGGATAAAGATCTGACAGGTATTGTTTATTTTGCCTATAATGAAACTAATTGAGACAATAGTGAGTTAGAGGAAGTCTCAGTGGGACGTTGTTCCAGCTAGAGCCAATCAGCACCAGCTTCTTGAGATGTTTCCAAAAGAAACTCCAGAGGAGGTATGCCAAAGGGGCGTAGGGTGGTGTGTGTGTGCACTCATGCAGTTGAAGTGGTTGAGGGCAGGTGCCATCTAAGCTCAATAGAGAATCTATTGGAGAAATAGGCTCTGCGTTGTCTTGCAGAATGGAGCGATGACTTGTGATATGGTTTCCGTGTTTAGCATGCACAGCAACAAACATGACTGGATATGTCGAGCGCTAGGTGAGGGTTATGTTTACCAGCACCTCTGTGGTTAGGCTAGCCTTTAGATACTCATAAATATATGCATGCTTGCAGCGTATTGGGCCAAAACTAGGGCCAGACACTGGAACAAATACGTGGGTTTGAATTCTGAGGGCCCCCCCCCCCCACAGAGACACGCTCACCATGATGAATACTGCCATTAAGAAAATGACTTGTCTCAAATGTCACACTGTAGCCAATGTTTTCAGAATAAAAATTGATAGCACATGAACACAAGCCATTTTCCTTTTTACCCTCTCTTTAATGTTCTTGCCAGGAAAGTGTAATCAACCCTAATTATTTTAACTGCCTGCCACTCTTTAAGAACATTGGTTTTTTCAAATAATTAGAGCTTTACATTGAATGTGTTGTAATGGTGATGGCTCGCGCCATCATGATGATGAATGACGTACAATGTCAGGAGCACTCAACATCCTTTACGCTAAGACACGTGAAGCTGAGAGTATAAATTCAGTGAAGTTACAAAATATTACTCACTTAAAGCATTGGCTATAAAGACATGATGCATTTCAGAAGAAAAAAAAAATACTGTTGAAAAAACCAGCACTGAACGCCATTTTAAAGTTGATTACAAGACATATAAATGATCTTCCAAACTGCAAGCTAACTTTTCAGGAAGTGATGTGAAAAAAAACTGCAAGTTTCACAACAATACAGATGTGCAACTATCTTATATGCATTGCCTCCATTTGACGCAACAAAGATTTGCCCTCTTCAAACAGAACCTCAGTCCTCAGCTCTCAGGTTTCCAGCACGATCAAATTTGCACTTCAAACCATTGCACCCATTTAATCAGTCATTGTGCATGCCCAGTCAACCACTGCAGCATTTCTAAGCAAAATCTCAGACTGAGGCACACAAAGCTATCTTTGATTATACGCTAGCCCATGGGGAAACTTTATCAAACTCCTCTGCTTCCTGTAGAGAAGGACCAGGTGACTAGCAACTACTCAATCGGAAGGCCAAATTCTTTTCCGCATGCGGCTAGGAATCAAGCCTTTGATCCACAGAAAGCCAGCTGCAAATGTCTCTCCAGATACCCGACCCACCAATCACGCTTCCACTTCCTTCCACCAATCAGGGCCTTGTCTCCAGCACCAACCATAATCCAACCTACTGCTGCTTTTTCTATAGAGTGATTTCTCCCCTTGAAAAGCACTGAAAGCATGAGCTGCAAAGAAAATAACATAAAAGAATGAAAAGTGTGCCCTACTCACCCATCTCATTGTCCGATTTATTGTCCATTTCCGTGTCAGTGAGTGTGAGCGCCGAATTAGATCGACTGGAGAGGCATGAATTCTGCCCAGACTTTGCCCCCGTTCCCCAAAGAGTCATGGTACGTTCCGGTGATACAGGTTCATGGTTTTCTGTAGCGACCGGTCCTCTGGAGTAGCTGCTGAGTGGGTGGGAGAGGCCCGTCTCAGGGCAGAGCCCCAAGCCTCTGCGAGCCGGTGGCTCACAGATCCCGAGTTGCCTCAGCGAAAATGTCTGCCCTGTAAATGACAGAAGTTGTAAAGTTAACAAACCAAGCAACAACACGGTTAATGGCCAAGAGCAGGGTTGCTTTAAAAAAAAAAAAACACTTAACCTAAGAGCAGGGAGGAAGGGGAGGGGGCGATTGTGAAATTAAAGCCTTAACAACGTCCTCCCCAAGCTACTTAACACTCATCAACTTATCAAGATGCTCAAAAGCTTTTTCTTTCATTTAAATCACAGAGCAGCTCAAAGTAGATTTTCTAATAAATTTAGATTTTTAAAATGATTAAGACTTTTAAACCCAAAAGAAATCATCTAAAATCAAAAGTGAAAGAGAAATGCTTTCTCCCTTTGTTTTTTATTGTTTTCAGAAACTGCTCCAGACACAGCCTGTTTCACAATTAATCATTACCATAAATTGGTTGTCTTTTCATTTGGAATTACTTGAGGCTGTGGTGTTCACTGGAAATAAAATAATAGCCTGCCATGCCCTCAGAAACACTGCAGTATCTAAGCAAAATAAATTAATTCTTTTTTTTTTTTTTTTAAAGAGATGGGAGGAATATTGCCAATAAACAAAAATATCTCATGTCGACCTCATTATGAAGCCCCAGAACTAACAAGGAAATATGTGTCACTCACAGTATATCTGTCATTTAAAACCTAGTCGTCCATATGTAATATGTTTTGCCATCTGGTCAGTACAACACCAACACCCCATGTCAAAAAAATGTTTTCTTCATGTGATAGATCTGAAATAAAAAATTATTTTAGCTAAAACTCTCCCAAGCATTCCTGTATTTAAGATGTACATGGTATCAGGTAAGCTCATGTGAAAGCATTCATATTTACCATCATTTCTTAAGATTCCAAGGTCAGACGTGTCAATATTGTTAAAAACACAAAAAAATAAATGTTGCACAATGTAAAAAATGTCAGGATGATCCGTGTAAATATATATTTTTAAAAAGTCAAATATGAGTGGATTTTTTGTCATTTTCTTTGTAAGGTCCTTTTGTAATGTATTTCGTGTTGTTGGAAATGGTGCAGAAAACCCTTTCAAAGTAAGTGTACCACATCTGAAAATGAAAGTGTCTGAAAATGTTACAATGCTACAGAGAATAGATTTAACATTAAATTCCACACCATTTGAAATGATCATTAGATAAAGAGATTTTCATACACCATCACACACACAGCACAATGAGCAGATATAGTATCTACACTCATCTACACAAAATATGTTCTTTTCCCACTGCCAGATGAATAACATTAAATCTGACATTTACTGTGATGATGAAAGAAATGGTCGTTGACATTAAATGCCCAGATTTTTTTAAAGAAGTAAAGAAAAATAGCATTCTTCCCACGACTTCATCATAATCCCATTACTTCTAAAATGGGCACCAATTAGCACCAAGAAAATGTAAGGGAGTAATGGATAGATTTTCTAATTGCAATCTTATGAGCCAGAGGAGTGCCATAAAATAGAATAAACTGCTCAAGTCTTTTAATTACACAAATTAGAGCAGTTTCTAACAGCCAATTAAGGAGAGGGTTATTTACTGAGCATTTTTCCTTATTATTTTAACATCGTCCAGCAGGGTATGAACATTTTATAAGGTCAGAGTGACCCATGGTATCAAATCCAATATAAGTGTTCTCTGAAAGTTTGGGGAAACCTAACTAACTAAATTGTACCTTTGACATTATTGAATTGTGTTTACTGCTATCTAGCATCTCGGCATTGTACCATTGCTTCTTGTCAAAGTTGCACATCTTAAGTGGAAGATTAAACTGCAAAATGGTAGAATTTAACAAACAACAAAAATCCGTGCATCCACGTTCTTTTGGTGATGAGGTTTCACGCAACTAGCAAAATGAACATGGACATGAGGATTTTGTTGTTTGGCAAACAAAGTTCCTAAATTGATACATACTCATCCTAATTTATGTGGGCTTTAGAGTGAAACATAATGTCTCCTACCCATCTACGGCAGATACAGTAACCATACCACTTAGCTCATATTATAGAGATTCAGCTGTGATTATTGAGTAAAATCCTACAGTGAGAAGACTCGAGATAACATTTGCTCATGCTAACCTGGCCTGCTGTACTCTGCACTTTCCTTGTGGACCAGCTCCTTGACTCTGCCTCCAAACAGCATTCGTGAAGGGTCATGATCAAAGGCCTGGAGCGTTTCGCTGGAGCTGTAGGACTTCTGAGTGGGTACGCGGCAGGCTCCCTCCTCCCGGTCAGATGAGGAGGCGGTGTAACGGCGCTCCCGATCCTTGTCTCTCTCGCAGTATCTCTCTCGGTCTCTCTGGCTCTTGGACAGCGAGCAGAAAGGCCGCTGCTCCCTCACCCGTTCCATGCTGCCTGCATGCTGGGTCTCCAACTCCCTCCCCTTCACCACCGGCGCTCGCCACTGGATTATTTAACTCTTGTCGCCCTCTCTTCCTCCTCTGGTCGTGATTCTCGCCCTGTACCGATGTCCCCCCAAAAGCCCCTCCCCACTTGTGAACCTCTGTCGATCACTGCGTCAGTCCATCTGGTCTTCCACACACTCCACCTGGAGAAAGAGAGACAGAGGAGAGGAGCTCATCCATCCGCTTCATCTTCAAAAGCACACACTTATCCCTGTCTCACTTCTCCACCCGCATCGCTACTTCCCCACCCCTGAAACCTGACCTGTGAACTCTTGCCACACATGACTCCCCCTCTTAAAAGAAGACCACCTCTTCTTCCCACCTGCTTTAACCTCCAATATCAAGTTCATTTTCACTGTGCTGATTTTAAAAGTTATCCTTCAGAAAGTCAACATTTTTTCACATCAGTCAAACTCAGTTTTTCTAAAACTAGTAGTTTCAAATAATAATGTTTTGTTTTCTTGGGTGAAGAATTTTAAGCTTTCAATTTTTCCATGACAATAGTCCAGAATTAGCATCCGCCAAGTGTCAGCTGCTGGTTAAATGACAGATAAATCAATAAGTCACACATCCCGGTGGCTGGTGACTTTATGACATGATCATATCATGCTTTAATTTTTAATTTAAACTCTAACTCATACAGAATTATAATTTTGACCCCATAATATGCATGTTAACCCAGTGTCAGTTTCTACAGATAGAATAGTAATGATATTATTTCAATGAAAAATGCATACTGTGCTGTGTAGACTGTGACATAGTGAAAAAGAAAAACGTTTCTTCTCTTACGTCTAGTCATAACTACCCATGCAGATAATTCTGTGTTTACTTGTCAATTTGTCTTAGATTTCTGTATCCACCGCACTACAATGGGGGTGAATGGAACTTCATTTGCGATGCTCAAAGCACCAAAAAATTATATTTAATAAAAAAAACAGCAATGTGTTTTTTCAGAACAGTGTCCTTGTTACTCTCGATGATCCACAGAATTGGCAGGCAACAGTTTTCACAGGCACTATTTATCAGTCGAAAGTAGTTGCAATGAGAACTATTAACAGTGAGCTGTGTGTGAATTATGCAGAGAAACTGAAAACAAAACTACCTGCATGGCCAGATACCACCAGAGGTAAGTTAGAAATTCTGGGGTTTGTTTTTGCAATGTGGGTGAAATTACTCTTCAAATTGTACCTTTACGTACAGTATTATATGCAGCAGTTCACCCAAATTATGAAGAAAAAAAAAACACATTTTCATGATGTGAACACATGATGTGCTTCTCTTGGATGCGGCTAGTTTGGTTGGACTTGTGCACATTTTGAGATGTGTGTCTGAGAGGTCTTCCTCTTCCCAATTCAACAGAGGTGAAAGGAGCTTTGCAGTGAGCAAAGTGTTGAAAAGCTACTTTATGGAGGAAAAAAAAAACAATTTCCAGAAACAATATCCACAGACCTTACTGTGACCAGTTTCACTGAAACTAATTCAAACAGTTCCTATGAAAACTATTGACAGTGTGCAGTGGATTATACAGAGTATTAAAAACAAAACTATCTGCATAGTTAGATATCACCACAAGTAGTGGATGCATTTTTTTTGTGGCTGAACTGGCCCTTTACACTGCTCTATAGCCCAAGAAAATTGTTACATTTGACCGATTATATTATATTTAAGAACGCAAGTTACCCAAGAGCTTAAATTTAGCAAGAATGATAGTGATACACCGAACAGCCATAACATGACCTGACCGGTCTGCAGCTACGCAGCCCCATATGCAACAAACTGCGATGCTCTGTGTTTTCTGACATCTTTCCATCAGAACCAGCATGAACTTTATCAGCAGTTTGAGCTGCAGAAGCTCAAATCGGACCACACGGGCCAGCCTTCGCTCCCCCCGCGCATCAGTGAGCCTTGACCACAGATGACCCTGTTGCCAGTTCTCCGGTTTTCCTTCCTTTTGTACCGCTTTTGGTAGGTTCTGACCACTGCAGACCGGGAACACCCCACAAGAGATGTTGGAGATGTTCTGACCCTGCATCCAAACCTCTATGTATTTATGTACATACTCTGCACACAATTAGTCAAAACCAAAACAGAATTTGGCTCTGTGCACACAAACATTAGATATACATCAGTGTTAAAATCTTTAACTTATTGAAAATGGAGACAGTGCTCCAAAATGTGGACAATGGGGATGAGAACGTGACTAATCCACATAAAAACCTTGAGTGGAATGTGGATGGGAGCCCCGGTGTGTCAGAAGTGTTTATCAGCCATTTTCCACTGCCTCCTGACACACACACACACACACACACACCTATACCTACACACATGCAATACACCACACTTTCATTTCTCTCTTGGCTGAGCTGTAAGACTAGAGTTTCCGGCTCCTTCTTTCCCCAAATGAGATCCACTTCGTTTCACATCAAGCATCAAAACCTTCCAATGAAGCCAGGATAGCGCACTGTCGCGCTGCAAGAAAGCACCGGCCCCGGGGAGAATTCCCAAAACCTGAAGCAGTTGTCGCGGGTGGAGTACAGGATGCAGGGATAATGAAAATTGTGAGCTGTTCTAGGCCCCTTGAATTTATTTCCCCTCTCCCCTTCTCTTAAGAGTTGCTGCTGGATATCATTCTGTTCCCACGATGTGCCGAGATGCAATCAGTGACACACTCGCTTGTAACCCTGTCACTCAACACTCAACGCCAACCCACCCACCCACACACACACACGTTTTACGAGGCCACAGGACATCTCACTCACATCTCATCACTTTCAGGAAATTGTACACCCCCATCCAGATTGGCAGATTAATGTACAGGATGAGTGCAAGCATACACGCCCAGAATCCTCCCTGATTACGATCGCCCTCTTCTTTATGGACTTTATGGAGATTCGGCGTCTGAAAAACAGCTAATGTTAAAAGTCCTACGAACTGAGCCACAAGCCCCCACCCACTATAGGAGCAATTAGATTTGTGTCCTAATGAGCTATAAGCCCTTGAGTGACCAGGCATGTCCCGTACTCTGAGGACCAGAAGATGCCATCTTTTTCACCGCTCATCAAAGTGTCCTGCTTGTACTCAGCCACTGCACATGGGGACACTATCAGGATACAAGAGAGACATTCATGGTTGTTTAAATTATGTACAAAAGGTCATAGAGACTCTTGGGGGAATTCTATTGTGTTTCCGCGAGCTTTCAAAGGTTTTAAGTACAGTATGAACTAGACTACTTTAAAGCAGGGGAGAATAAAAGGCAGTCTCTCTTGCCTTGATTATGCAAAATCTGCTTCTAGGTACCTTAGTGAGAGTACACACTAGCGCACACCAATCTGTAAAAAGGACAGAAGCCCAGAAAAGCCGAAGTAATGTGAGGATGTGTCCGATTACGCTTGAAGAGAACTTTTTGTAGGTAAAATCATGAAGTCGTTAGTAAATCCGTGTTCCTATTTTTTTTTTTTTTTCAGGGCATCACTCTCTTCTATATTCTCTTTTTACCTTTGATCATGCAGTTGAATAAGGACAGTCAGTCACCCATGACCGCTCGGTGGAACAGTCGACACTGCAAAATTAGTGTCACACAGAAATCCTCTGGCGAGCCAGTGAGGCACAGAAAAAGACAGTTCATGATCTAGGCAGTGCAGCTCCTCACACATCCCAATGACTCCCATGCTAGTTGAGTACGGTCCCCCTGACACCTGGTACTGTCCTACACCCCTGCACTTCTTTCAACCATAAACCATAAACCATCTGTATAATATGGTGTGAAGAAATGTGTCCAGATCAATTGGCTCTTCGGGGCAGTTGGAGAGGTTTCAAGGACCTAAGTGAGATTTACTTGTTTCATGTCTGACATTCAGTTATTCATCAATGATGAGAGCGGGTATGTTTTATGCTTCTACCTTGGGATATTGAAGGGATGACCAAAGAGGAGGGCGTTATATTTCTGATGTCCTGGAATCACTTGTGGTGGGTGCTGTTTTACTATTTTCGCACGTTAAAAATTATTAACAATAATAAAAAAAAGCTGTAAATAAATGAAAATAATCGGTAGCCGCAGTACTACAATTGAAAAGCCTTACGTGAGAAAACTAAAATCGACAACAGTTTTGACTATTATATATCATTTAAAGAGGAACTGCACATTTAAACATGTTTTTTGAGCTGTAAACTAAATGTTATGGCCGCACTGTGATGAAACACATGCTGCTGTTAATATTGACACTTCTTTCCAAATTTATAACAATCTGCATTTAATGGGTTTAAAATGGCTCAAATGGCAATGAGTTGTTGTTCCAGAAATCATTGCATTTTTAAAATGTGCTGGGAGAGAAGGTTCTAGCAGAATTTGAGGGTGGAGTTACACTTTTAAGACATTAAACACTCAAATCAAAGAAAACAAAGTTATTGTTTAATGAGAGTTTAACACTCAGAGACTCATTGAATCTGCCTCATCAGATCTGGTTCAGATTCAAATGTTGCTAAATCCTGTTTGGTGGATGGAAGTATATCATATCATGTCGGTTCTTCAACTGAACTCCGCCCACTTTACCCAGTTAGAAAAGCACAGAGGAAATTGTACCCACTTTACCCAACTAAAAAAGCACAGAGCATGCATGCATGCGTAAGATTTTAGGATCTTTAAAATCATTTACTGAGCAAACATTTGCTCCTCAACAATGAGGATTTCTTTTTTTCCTCATCATTAGAAATGGTAAACTTACTTTTTGGACAGTTGCTTGGACAAAACAAGTAACTTGAAGACATCACCTTGGGCTACAGAAAATTGTGATGGCATTTTCACTACAAGATTTAGTTGTTTTTTTTTTAAACATTTCATAATGACAATAATCGTTACTCACAAGCCCTATTTCTTGGACGTCTTGGAACCGATAAAGAATTGTTTCTAAATTAACTTAATAAACAAATACACTGGCTGAAACTGAGCTGGCACACGCTCCTGACATCAGCACACAAAGCGTTTTGCAAAACCGGAGTCCAGAATGCTGAAATGGCAACTCTTCACTGAGCCTGCGTTCGGTAATTATATTTCCGCGGGGCTGCTGAAGAAATCAGCTCAGATCTCCCTGTCGGTGACCTCTGTAAATAACAGTAATAAAGAGCGTACTTGTCGTTGCTGGTGTGTCCCTCCAAGACAATCCACCTGTCACCAAGTGGCCTCCCCCCCCACCCCCACCTCGTCTTGTTGTTGGCCATTTGCCGGAGCACAGATCAGACGGCTCTGAGCCATGGGGAGCGGGGAGAGTAGTTGATGGAGCTGGTGAAGATCAGGACTGGCTCCCTTTAACGCAGCCAGCACCTCCAACAATAGCCGCCTCTGACAGCTTTGCATAATTCATCTTGTCGAGTCTCTCTCCCTATCCTCCTTGACACTCCTCTCTCCCTCTCCTCTTTCAGTTTCTCTACAGTTCCTCGTCTTTTTTTTTTTTTCTTCCTTCCCGTGCCTCCCGGGGCTTGGAGGAGAAGGGGAGAGGGAGGACCAGGGCAGTGTTCCATCAGATGCTGCCTGTTTCCCCCTGACACCAGTGATTTTGGAGACACAGAAGTGTTTGTCTGCAGCACGTTGCCCAGACTCTGAATTCTGGATGCCATCTGAACCAGATTGTGTTCGTTCTTTACTGAGGCTCAATGCCTAAATCCCTCGCTGCAACATGAAGTGTGGCACTATTACCTAAAAATACAGGACAGTCAGACTCAAGACGATCACTTTTTGATTTGCTGATCTTTCTATGTGCGAATTTTTACAGGGATCCGACCAAATACTGCAAAGTTTCCATGTTGTTTAACTGAGTTTCACGGCCTTGTAACATGTAAAGAATGATGTTTTTGTTTTTTGTAGATTACGATAATTTCGAGATTTTATTGTCCTTTCTCATTGAACAATATGAGAGTGTCAAGTCAAGAGACAAAGACAGAAATGGAGGGAAAGAGGGGGGAAAAAAAGAGAAAACAAAATCATGACAGTATTTACAGGCAATTAAATTTCAGTAGCGCCTATATCCTTTGCACGCTTGGTGACGGATGAGCTTACTGCACTCAGTGAGACTCTCAGGAAAGATGATGAAATTCCGCTCCATCCTAAAGTCTCTTGTCTCAGTGTATGATGCAGAATATTCACAAGCGATGCAAATTCTCTGGTACAGCCACTTCAGATGATTCCACGCACATGGAGCTTTAAGCATCATCCCTCATAGTTTCAGCACATTTAGAAGACAAACAAAGCTACTGTGACTAACAAATCACCCAAAAAGATGAGCTGAACTCAGTGGGGGAGTTTTTTGTTGTTGTTTTTTTTCTCACTTTTCTTGTCTGTCACTGGTAAATCATAGCGGTCAACGTCTAATCCTAACCATTTTATTATTTGCTTTTATGCCCGTGTGAATTAAATAAAAAATTTTAAAAAAGCATCTGCCAGCCAGGATACAGCATAATAAGCTGAGCAGGGATGTTTACAAATCCCCCAAATAACCCTTCACCAGTGACAGTATGAGTTATTCATTGAATCTTTAGTGGGAAAACAGCAAGCACAGCCAAATTCGTTTTTTTTAACATGTAATTGCTACGTGTGGACAATCAGAATATAAAAAAAGCAGGGTTTTATAAAGGTTTCTTCTTCAGTATCTTCCTCTATCTCAAATGGTAATAGCAGTTATTCAGACCGTTCATACATACAGGCACCAGTGTTCATCTGTATCCAAGGCTACAAGTAATGAACCCAGCGCTTATCAAAATAGGTGCTCCCTTCCATATCACACACCCAATTACACCAGACGGTCTTAATTCAATGGGCCTCAGTTTGCCATTTTCTGAAATTGGTATCACTGCAGTGTTACTTCACGCGGGGGATCTAAGAAGTAATGATGTTCATGTACATTCGCTTAATTGAGAATCTTGCAAGATGGTGTCAACAATTGTCATCTAATGCTTACTCATAATGAATTGACTCCGTGGTGCGTAGAAATAAAATCAACTCCACAGACCTGTGGCAATTTACAGGCAAATCCATGATCGACCCATTGTAACAGAAATAAATTAAATTGTGGTGAAGCAGCCGCATTGTAATGAAGCGACAGACCAATCACAATGCCATGGAGGGTGATTGAAAGAATGAAATTCACATCGTATCTGTCCACAATATATCTGGTAAACAAGATAAAAGATCCTGAAAATGTTTATTGCAGGTATCTTATTTATTTAGATCAACAGGGGTGCCTTTTTAATTACAAACTCTAAATCAAATATCAGTCTTGCTTGACGGTCTAATCTGGACATCTGGAGATATTATTGTAGCACTACTGTAGCCCGTCAACAAAGCACTCCAAGAGTGGCTAAAAATCATTACTTCAACTAGATTTGAAATGCGGGGAGCATACAAACGTGGCAACCAGATAAAAATTCAAACGCAGAGCGATACTCTAAAGTGCGGACACTGGGTGTCATTCAAATGCATCTCACGTGATTGTACAACAAACTAACCCTCCCTGTTTTAGCATGAGCAGGGGGAGATGGAAAATACACAGCAATCATACAATGGTGGCAGACAACTGAAGAGTATGAGGGAAAGCTTCAATACTGCAACGGGAATGCAACACTAGCGTTGCTGCGACTGCTGGAAAATACCACATGTGACCAAATAGACGCTGACCTGCAGTTGCACGGCCACATAATTGTTACAAAAGGAATCAAAATACCCACTTCAACAATGTCAAATTCCAAGAAATTGAATTGCACAGAATGAACACAATGTTTGCACTTTGCAGAGAATAATGTATTGAGTGTGTATTCACTTTAGGCACATGGTGCCACATAAAAAAAAAAAAAAAACCACTATACATAAAGAAACTGTTAGATTTTATTCTCCAGTTGTCAGCGTTTTAAGGAGTATGTAGGTCATGATGGTACACTATCAGAATACTGAGAGACTGCAGGCCTTATTAAAGAAACATCAATCTGAAAATTCAGCAACATTCCACTGGTTCCTCTACTTCCAGGGGTGAAACTTGGAGAGTCTGCCCTGTAGCAATTGGCTGAGACCAACTTCTGAATGCACATTGCTCTCCACTGGAAGTCAAAGATTGCTGACCTGTATACCATTACACCGACTCTCAGGCACCAGTTTTACACTCTTCAATGGTCCGATATTCAATATTTTCTTCTTCTTCACCCCGCTGACAACAAAAAAGACAGATGAGGTGTTGCTGACTGGCTTCCCACATGAACCAGCAGCCCCTCCTTGTCCCCATCATCGCTCTTCATCACCCCGCCAGACCTGCAGCTTTCAGCGTCTCAGAGGTCGCGTCAACAGAATTATTGAGTCCGTCAAGCAGCTCCATCGACAAGCATAGCTGACGCTCTACTTCCCACTGAGCTGTCCAGAGGCCACAAAAGACCGGACCAGAGGGCCTTGGCAGGTTGAAGCTATTTTGGGAAACCTCCTCCAGGGTTAATATTGCTTTGTGCAATTATAGCAAAAGAGGAAAAGAAATGTGACCCAACAACTTTGGCAAATAGATGAACCATAGGGCAGGAAAAAAAAATATGTTTTTACCTTGTAAAAAATAAAACTACTTCTCATCAATATTTTAATGTGAGCTGGGCAACACATAATACATCACTTATAGGACAAATGTGTTTGTGTGTAGTAGCAGTGTAGCTTTGTAATGTCCTCTAAATATGTAACGTTTCATGACTTTGAATATAATGTCTGTATTTCACAAATGCTGAACCTGGAAACTGTGCAGGTATTCACTCAGGGCAATTTCCACAAGCAGAGAGCACAATGCATTTCCATCTTGTTCTCCCTATGACAGAACTAAGCACATTTCTGTTTGGCTCTCCCCGCCGGGCTCAGCCCAGCGCACACTGGGAGAGTTGTACTGTTACAAAGTCAGGCCCACTCCTCAATCTTGCCACTTGGTCTTGACCCAGAAAGTCCACCAGGGCATGCTGAGCCATAAATGTTAATCTGTAGGTTACAACAGTGTGAAGCGGTGCTGCTCCCAGAGCTGGACCAGCAGGGCAGCATCCTGTGGCTAATCGCAGGTGGCTTTCATCTCAGCCTGCTTTGGTTAGAGAGCAGCAGTAAACGTTTGCGACAAAACCAAGAGCTGTCATGCTACGGCTCGTCCCTTTTCTTTAAGCATCCCATACGCAGCTACAGAAAGGCTTCCAACTCGGAAACAACAATTGGCGGCACGGTCGGTTTTTTTCCGTGAACACCTACGCACGAGTACATCACCACCAACACATATGCACGTATGTGCAAAATGAGATGCAGGAATCAATTTATGCTATGCACAACACATTAGGTCATGTAGTGGGTCTAAAATATCCATGAAGTGGGTACAGCAGTTGGTCCTTTGAGAATGCTCCTCTCTCCTTTCCAATCAAAATGCAATGCCAGGTATCACATACTGAGCAGATATCAAGATGGAAAATACTATGTAAATCCATCTTTCCATCCATCTTAAACCTCCATTTATATTCTTAGCTGTAACTCAAGCTCTTTGAGGCGTCCACATTCTAATTTAGTAAAATAGGTTTATGAATTGGGCAAGATAATACAAATGTGTTACGTAAAGCGAATCGATATGACTTCAGAGACAACATAATGCATGTACATTCCTAAAACTACTCGCATCCATACCATGTTTTTTTTTTTTTGCTCTTGTGCAGCATACAATGTAGTTAAGGACCACAGTGGTAATGCATCAAGTGCTGTCACTAAATATCCCTACTCTAAGCACATTTCAAGAGCATGCAATCCCCTCCCCCCAAATCCTAGGGTGACTTTCAGCATTTATTTGGCAACTTGCAGGAAAAACAGTGTTGTTGTTTTTTTTGCCAGGGTAAACTTTCCCTCAAGTGTCACGTTGCTGTTCCAAAACCCAAATAATCCTCTGACTTAAGGTCATTAAAAGTAAATATGCGAGTCCATGCGCTGATGTAGGTTTTGCCCATCCAGCAGCCTGGGTTCTTTAAATTTCTAAAAGTACTTCAAGATCCTAAACGCATCGTGGCACGCTTTACTTTCACGCCAACTATTTGTCATGATGTCTGGCTATTCTCATGGGAGCAAAGTGAAAATGTACTGAGAGAGAAAACAGGTGAAAGAGAGTGCAGCAGACAATAGCCAGGCGGGCTTTGTGTTAATAGTAACAGATTAGAGGGCAGCAATTATGTAAAGTAAATACGACATGAACCGATCTGTCGAGCCCAGGGAACTGTGGGTAGTTTGTCAGGCTGCATTAACCTTCACATGTTTGCTCTGATGTGTTGAAACAGGCGACTCTGCCACGCTGTTTGCCATATCAAATGATATAATTCATAAGGTCATCTTCTGAGCCACTGTCGGCATCAACAAGTAATAAGGTGAGATATTACAGGCGCAGGTCTGTGCCCTGACTCTCGCTCCATATCTCCCTTAGACGAGGAATATATACAGAGGGAGGGAAGTCATCTTGATTGCCCCTTAACAATACATAAAACTGTTTAGGGCCAGTATTCAAGCTGGCATTATCCCTAAAGGAGGCAGCTCTCATCATACAGAATATTAAATTCTCCACAGGAATAATGAAAGGGGGAATTTGTTAAGGATGGGAACATGGGGCGGCAGTGTTGTGTACACAGTTCTTGTAATATTATTGAATTAATTATGATTTTAAGCTCCAATCGTAGTAAAAAAAAAAAAGGAAAAAAAAAGAACAACCTTGAGAATTTGCTGCTCCCAGCTGCACCAGAAATTGCAGTCACCTGCTTTGATTAGAGGGATTAAAAGGGCGATGAATGTCTCGGCGCAAGATGTGCAATCATCTGCTACATTATGGCACAGTGTACACTAGACAACAACGGTGGGCAGTTGTTGTAACAGTATGTTGATAGCCTAATGTTCAGTAGAGCCCTATTCACGCTCCAGGTGCGTTTCCCAAAAGTGTAAACACAACGCACTTTATTTATCGGGAATGTGTGGCAGTCGATAGATCCTACACTTTGATGTCTTAGTTTCATAGTCAATGGCAAAAATATAAAAACGATGATACAAGCTGTACTCATGTTCTGGTTCCCTACTACAAAACCGCTTGTTCAATATCACCCAATATGTGTCACTGTAATGCCTTTACAGGCTGGCAAAGAAAGACAGTTTCTCTGGTAGTTCAGAGCTGGTTTTTTTCGTTCTTATGTGGCTCATGACATAGCCAAAAGATGGGATGGGGTGGGGGGGCAACAAGCCCTTCAGCTGGCATAAGTCACTGCCGAGGCCTGAAGTGTTGAAGATCTGTTTTACTTTACTATTCCAGTTCTTGTCAGAGGAGGAATATGAAACAGAAAATGGCCTCAGCTGCTGCAGTTTCTCAACAGCACTCCGGACAATAGCCATAAATCAATTGAGCTGGGAAGATATACTTGTCCTTCTGGGCTATCATGTGGACTTAGATGCGTGTTTGCAGATTCCGTATAGCCACAGCGAAATCAGATCAACAATTCTCTCCGGCTCATGCCAAGCACCAAGACAAGCCACCATGTTATATTGCTGAGACACAATTAAAAAAAGGAGGAAAGGAACCCAGCTGCAGTCTAAACACTTTTGTTTAATCAACGGCACTTCCAAAGCTCCTCGAATTACACTACCACTAAAACACAAGATGAAAATAAATCACAAATGAATCTGCCCATCCATCTATTGGTTGTCAGGCAACGTCCCCTCAGAAGTTGCACGTTCCTGAGGCGCATGTCCGACCCGAGAGGCTTTGAATCCCTCTGCCAAACACAACCTTCCCAGAGGCCTCCTTCAAATTCATTTAGAGGGTCAGGTGAAATATCTCCAGCTCCTGCACCCAAGGCAGAAAAACCATACATTTGGTACAGTTTAGCAAGTGTGTGTGCGCGTGACACTTGGAATTAGTGGTGGATTGAGCGGCGGGGGGGGGGGGTATCTCCGCAGGTGATTTACACCCCTGTGAGGCTTCCAGGTTTTTATGTAACGTTTTATGTGCAGATAAATTCACTTATCGGAGCAACGCCATCCCACCATGTCAGCTCGTGGCCAGACGTCTTGAGGAGGACACTGAGGTGGAGAGGTGATGCAGACTGGGAGGAAGATTATGGGTCATCACTGATGATGGGAGGGGGGGGAATGACCTCAGTGAAACCTGCAACAAAACCTATACATTCTCTCCAGAGACATGTTAACGTGACATGCACAATTTAAAATCCCAGACCTCCAAAATCTTTATACGACTTTCTGAACAAACGGCATCGTTTTTTGACTGTTGAACTCGTTCAGGGACGCGTATGTCTCGCTCAACATTAACTCATTAACAGCAGCAATTATGCAAAAACAAAAGTGTCACAGGCACATGCATGATCCATTTCATTTCATCGAGATCCTGATGGGAGTAATGGGGGGGGGGGTCGGTCAGCCCGGCAGGCTTCGGGCTCCACGTCTCGTCGGGCGGACTCGGGATATTGCAACAGCGCGTGCGGAGCAAATCAGGCACCATTGTTGAACGCGGACCAGCGACTCAGCCAGCTGCTTAAACCGCGCGGGCGAGACCCGTCTAGGGGCAAAGGGGAGTGATCGGGTCCTAACGGGCACACTGACCTGCACGAAGCCCGTCCGACGCGGAGGCACACAAACTTCCAGCGGTGCGCCTTAGTCCAAACTTGCAGGCGGCAGCGGGGCTGAGCGCGTCGCCTCTCCCCGCCGACACCACTTCCACGGATGCTCCACGGGAGTTCGGGCCACGCCGCTGCGCGCGGGGCTCGGAGCCGTGGACCTGCGCGAGGCTGTCGCCGCTGCGTCAGAGAGCGCGGGGCTTCAGCTCCGTCCGCGCGGCCGACGCGTCCGACGGCGCAGCTGTTCGCGCCTCTCAGCAGCAGCAGCAGCAGCAGCAGCAGCAGCAGCAGCAGCAGCAGCCGTGCTCCCTGTCGCCCAGCAGCAGTGCAGGATGTTTGTCTTTTTAAAAAAAAAAAATTTTTTTTTTAAACAAACAAAGAGAAAAGAAAAGTCAGCGGCGAGGAGACGCGGGCTCAGCAGCCGCGCAGCTCCCCTTTTGTCCGAGATGCACGTGTCAGCTGATTAAACTGCGCATCCCGTCGCTTCCCTCAGCGTCGCGTCGGGTCCGCACACAGCAGCAGCACACAGGGAGGTTCAACTATGACCTCCGGCCGGTGAGCAGCGTGCAAACTGCTGCAAGTGTGAGCAAAATTACTTCCATTATTATTATTATTATAGAAACAACAACAACAAAAAAAAAAAAAAGGGGGGGGGGGGGTCTATCTACCCTAAAGCAGCACCTGCCAAATGAGTTGACGTTTGCAGTCAAATGTAGGCCAGACAGGATCTTCATGAACTGACTAGAACACGGCCGAGGCGGTTTGACTCCTCTCATGCTACCTGCCTGCTTCCTCTCAGCCAGCTCTCTCCTCCTCTCTCCTCCTCCCTTTTGTATAGAGAGGCTGTTCATTAAGCTTCACCTACTGCACGGCCGCCGCGCTGCCATATAATTGGCCAACTCTCAGATCTCCCAATTTCTCACCTTCAGTCTGACAAAAGGAAGGAGAAAGGGAAGGAGACAGACTGATGTAAACAAATGTGTTATTTCTCACAGAAGACTCGCAGCTAAGGGTTATTCGAGCTGTTAATTAAACTGTTAGATAAACAAGAAGGCCTAAACGACTTGGTGCTCAAATTAAAATGTTGCTTCTAGACTGGCTGTCAAATAAAGCTTGATTCATATTGCTTTGCTCCATCACAACACCATCTGTAGTGGAGTTGATCAATTGCAGCAGGGATGTGCAATAAATATGCACAATTTGAGTTCTATCAACACAAGCCATTATGTTATTCTAATGCATATTTCTTCAGATTTTGTCCCCGTGTCTTTGACATTAACATACAATAGAATAGGAGCGTGCTTTGAGGGTTTTGATAGGCTCATTTCAGAGTTCTTCACCGTTTTGCAAGTGTGAAAACCTCATCTCGATGAGTTCCAGTTACAGAGATAAGTACACTTGCCTCACGGCCGTTTTCTGTCCCGGGTCTTAAACCAAAACCACATTTACTTTGAATTAGCTTTGTGATTGAAGAAAGCATGTGAGACCCTATCTCATAGTCTTCAAATGATAGCATTTAGAGGAGAGACCGCAGAAAGCAGAGTTCCATTAATTACAAAAGCCAACAGCCCACTAATCCCACTAGAAAGGCATTTTGAGGCAGAGTCGTTTTGGTTCTGAGGGAGAGAGAAGAGAGAAAGACTAACAATACCAGTGGCAGATCACAGACCTTCAAGCTATGGTCTGCAGGTCCCATAGCTCAATAGGGGGCCAACTACTGCAGCTCTGACTGGGCAATTTTTTTTAAAAATCCCCTTCCCCACGTCCGACCACATGCAGTGATGAAGTTATCACTGAGGACAGCTTTTCTCCAAGCAAAATCGGCCCTGGCCTTCGATGCTTGATTCTTCTATTATAGAGAGCGCACATCAAAAACGTGCCTCCATCAAATGGCATTATCTGCATGAAAGGCAACTGCCCAACAATCCATCTCCAACGCTGCCATTCAATCTTGAGTCAAGGGCATGCAAAAAATAAGGGAAAGAATGAAAGGACATAAAAAAAAAGGAGAGGAATTTTTGTAAAGTGTGCTGAAGCCCCTCCTGAATACCCCTCCCGCTTCCACCCATCCCTCTTTCCTCTACTTCAAGTCAAACAACTTTCTCCCCCACTTCTGTAATATTCTTGGGGCCTTTCAGAGAGACCGCACGTGGAAGTTAGTTACTAAGCAACATATTCACACGTTTTACCCACATGAAGGAGTTAATGATAGATTAACAGTCCTTCACTTTCCTGAAGAAAGAAAGAAGGAAAGAAAGGAGGAGCAAAAATAGCTCAGATTCTGTTTCACAAATATGTTCTCTTACTACGACTCGCCTTTAGTTTCCATCCTAGATACAGATTTCCCTTTTGTGAGACCTTCAGCCAGGCTTTAGTTTCACTCGGTGCGTGTCCATGCAGTCAACTGTGCCCTCTATTGGAGGCCAGTCACTTGCAACATCCAGATTCAAAGGCTACAGCGCAGTGTGATAAGTGTGCACACAGTAACCAACTGTGTTTTTCAGGATGAAAAAAAGCATTGAAGGAATTTGAAACTGGAACTTGAATACGGAGATGTAAGGATTAAAAAAAAAAGAAAAAGCTTTGTATCAAACAAATGGCCCACAGACAAGTTACAGAGTGATGATAGAGTTTCTAAACAGAATACAGTTTTATCAGTGCAAACATGCAGTGCTTGATTCATGCGTCCTGTAGCGCAGTGCCTTTTTTAGACTCGTAGATTGAAGTCGGGAGCAGTCACTAAAATTAAATGCAGGAACATACTCCCCTATTATTTGCTGCATTTGCTTCTCGGGCTACCTACGGCTTGCGGGGAGTGTGCAGGAATGCACAAAACATGAACCAGAAACTTCACCACTGAAGCCCAAGAGCATAGCATACATTAAAAGAATAAAAAGCCATACCTCTCTTCAGCTCTGTATGTTTTACACATGTTCAGTATCAGCAGAGAAAACAGATGGGCCACACCGCGGGGACAGAGAGACCTGTGGACATTATAAAAAAGCAACACTGACAAATTATGCATACACTCCCTTACTTTTCCTGTATATGCAGGAATCTGTCCCCAAGGGGTCAGACAGCGAGCCTGATGTGTCCCAAACTGTGTCTTGTCTTGTTTGATGTATGTTAAAATGCAAAAGTCACAATAGATGTTTTCTCTGTATGTGTGCAGAGCAAGACAGTAAAGGCTATTGCCTTTTGTTAGTTTAGCATTGTGTTAAGCAAACTAAACGGACATGTATAAAGGGATTGGACCGAATTTCCTTTTCATGTGGAAATGAATCCCTTCCAAAGGGACAAAATAGCTTTCACCCTTAGTTATACAGTGAGGATTTTAGGGAAGAACCTTTTTTCTTTACATCTGAGGGAAAGGAAAAAAGGGAAAAAAGCAAACATCTGATGCCCAAAAAGAAAATTGTCAGGCAATATCAACAATATTTAAAAGTAAGAATATTTCAAGAGAAAAGGGAAGCGTTAGCTTTTGTAAACGAGTCTCAGATTTACGCAGAGGACCGACATCTTTCACAGTCACCTACAGAAAAAGAGGACGGAGATGGATGCCTCTCTGTCAAGCCTTCAAATCTCAGAGGACACTTTGAAATGAGGTGGGAGGGTCTCAGTTTTCTTCTGAGGCCATTCTTTGTACATTTCTATTGATTGTAGTGGGTCGCTATAGCACCACCAAGTCGAAAAAGCTAACTAGAAAAACCTGAGAAACCAGACAGCTAGAAAACAACTTTCAGGCCAGTCAAAGTTAATAAAAAAAAAAACTCCTAGCAGGCAGATCAAAAAGTTAACCTTGCATTATCTCAATAATCTGGGATTACCTTGAACAAATGTACATTTCTTGTCTGCATGCTGTCTCAAATAACAAGCTCCACTTGATCACAAACTTGAACTTATGACTTGGTCGTAGAAGATGCTTTTTTTTTTGCTGTTGAATTCTTCCTGGAGGAAAATTAATCTGTCCACAATTCATTTTGAATTTGGTGTTAATGAAAGAAACCCACAACTATTTAAACTTCAAGCTGACTGAAATTGAGTTTAGATTTTTCAATATGTGGCTATAAAAAAAAAAAAAGGAATTGCAGCAAAATGAAATACCTTTTGAAATATCAAAAACAGGCTCAGCATAGTTCTACAGTTTTCAGATGGACGGACAACCTCAAAGAGAAGAGGCCTGTGGCAAATCAAAGCTAGTGGTGTGAGACCTTGAGAACTACATTGAGTTAATTTGAAAAGATTAACCGGAAAGCAAAGAGGACAGCATCCAGAGATACAACGTATTCTGAGCATGAGGAGTGTGACAGAAAGTAGAGTATGCATGGGTTTGTTTGTTTAACTTTTCAATAAGTTACTGGTTAATTTTAGCAGAGTAATTGCTAACTTCATGTTTCTGTGTAAATTTATAATAGAAAGGGCATGATCAAAATAAAACCAACTCCTCCTCAGCACCTCATAAACATCTAATTTCATGTCATTTTCATTATTTGAGCAGATGTTCAGGGTCGTCAGGGTAACATTGGGAGTTGTGAGTTCATAAAACCTAATGTAACTGGTGTAACATTTCATAATATGAAAATAATCCATTTGTTTCTACAGTATATTCCTCTGTACATTTACTTGGGTAAATGCAGTTCATTTCAGTCTAGAGCAATAACTCACGGATGGAAAATGAGGCAAAAGTTTGATTCGTTTTTCTGCTTAATTGCACCAACTGCACATTACATTTCTCAGAGATTACAGTTGTTGATGTAGACTGGCTCATTGCTTTCTACACATAAAGAGGTTTAAAGCTATTTGTGTATATCTCCAACTGTTAGAATATAGGAGTAGACACTTTATAAAATGACGGTATACATTTGGAACACACGTTTGAAAAGATAACCAGGCTGGCGTGTCATGAAGTCAGCAACTTCACAAGTCACAAGTTCACCGGTTTGTAAGGTTGAGATGGATGAAGTTGGTGGTCATCCAGTTCGAGGGTTGAAGTGTTTACCTGGTCAACTGCCACAAACACACATCCCCTCCTGTCCGTTTGTAAACAACACAGACATTTTTAAGTAGACTGTAAGACACGGAACAGCTGCTGTTGTCTGTCAAGGACGTGGTTGCCATTTTACGCGTCTTACTATAATCACCGCCATCCTGTTGGTGAGGCTGGACTTTCTGTAGGTGGCCCCCTTTTCTGTGTCTGTTCAGCCATACTGGATATGTCACAGACTCTACTAAATATCATTTTTTTCCCTACTTATTCAAAACAAACTTGTGGTTCCATGGAATAACCAGAATCAGCGGCGTGATACATCAAATCACAAGTGTACATAGTTGAGTTAGAATGACATATGGGCCGATCTTAGCGTATTGCACATATACTGTATCAGTTTTTGTTTCGGGAAGGTGATCTCGATCGCAAATATATATGTATATTTATGGGTAAATGTTTAAAGAAATAATCACCAGCCGATATGTGGTTATGTGATTTTTTACAGTGCCAAATACAAATATCAGTAGCAGCCTAGCCAAGATTTTGGTGCCCTAACATCTAGCAACTAGCATGTAGTTAGGTGCATGAACATGGGACACACAGATGCATGAAAGACCACATGAACATTAAACTAAACCAATGATTGGTCACCTGACCCGTCAGCCTTACAGTTACAGTTGTCCTACACATGATACTGCAGGAATAATCATGCACCAGACCTAACACTGCACGTACTTGCTACTTGTGTGCTGCCTATTCCTGCACTGCAGGTGAGATCCTTAATGTCCTTGTGTGCACAGTGTGTGCTTGTAGGCTCCCGCTCTCCCATTGTTGAATTGTAAGGCTGTGTCAAGCCCATCTTAGCCGAGTCCAAGTGAATTTCAAAACTAGAGACCGATACCCAAGTCCTATTCAGGGCTGAAATAGACGAGAGCTTGTGCGTGTGTCTGCTTGCTTGCAAAATATTGCTGGAAGTCACAAAAATTAACATTAATTTTTTTCCTTTCTTCATTCCATGCAGAAATTGGGCAATTTGTGCCAAAAAAACCAACAACAACTATTTTCATGTATTTTAACATCAAAATCATAAGTGGCGACTTGATAAACCAGGAGGCATACATAACAATTAAAGCTAGTAATATATTACCATTAATCAAGATCACTGGCAGTTTCACTAAGTTTATATCATATTGTTTTACATTTTTGTATTGTTATTGTACATTTCTTTAGAAAGAAATTGTGCTGAACACATAAACTTGGTTTTATCGAAGATGATTATTCTTTTAAACGATTTGAATCACAAATTACAAGGTTCATTTTCAGGCTGTTAACCACTGTATGTATGTATTTGGGAAAACACATTAAAGGGGTTGCTTAACTTGACATAATATTAGAAATGGCACTGCAGTGTGATCATTTAATATTGCACACTGATATTAAACAATACTGTGGCCCCACAAAACACTTGGGGATGACTTTATTCTTCCATGTCCATCAAATGAAATTCCTCCTAACTGATATGAAATTAGTTTATGGATCAATATGGCGCGATCCCCGGAGTTACCACCTCTCCACTACCAGACTCTGATTATAACAGGGAACTGCTCTATCTGGTCAGAATAAATCAAGTGGAGGCAAAGGTGCATCCTTTGATAACTCTCTCAGCAACAACAGGATGGGGATTACTGTAATACAGCCATTTGATTCTTTTAAGTGTTTTTTCTGTGTTTGAGTATGCCCCCCCCCCCAACCAATTCAGAGATTTGTAGACACACCCCTGAGTTCAACAAGAAATATCTCGCATTAAGGAAGCAAGACACTATCAAAGTAATTGCACATAGCCACACCTCTGTCTCACGCTCATAGAGATTTCCAGAAATTCTTCACAGAAAATGTTGGATAACAAGGTCTTTTGGAACCAGAGGCCGTTTTATAATTGGCTCTGGGTTTTAAAAAAAACACACACACACACACACACTCCCGGAAAAGACACCTCTGGTTTGTTTTCCGTCTGGGTAGAACTTCACTTTGTTAAGTTTGTTATGGTAATGATAAATTGGATGAAAACTCAGAATGCAATAGTGTGTTTGCAGTGTGTAAAAAGTTTCATTTACTGTACACAACCAAAAGGTAGCTTTGATTATTACATTTGACCTGGGACAGAGAGAGTTTTAGTCACATTCTGTCTCCTCTCATGTTCGGGGGGGGGGGGGGGGTTGTTTGTTTGTAGCAGTAATATTATTTTATTTGGAAAAACTGCATCACCGAGGGGACAACAAATTTTGACAGA